>JANJGN010000021.1:102761923-102979228 GCA_026770705.1 Isurus oxyrinchus
AGGGTGTGCTGCACTATTGGAGTGTCAGTAATTGATGGTGTGCTGCACTATTGGAGTGTCAGTAATTGAGGTTGTGCTGCACTATTGGAGTGTCAGTAATTGAGGGTGTACTGCACTATTGTAGAGTGAGTAATTGAGGGTGTGCGACACTATTGGAGTGTCAGTAATTGATGGTGTGCTGCACTATTGGAGTGTCAGTAATTGAGGTTGTGCTGCACTATTGGAGTGTCAGTAATTGAGGGTGTACTGCACTATTGTAGAGTGAGTAATTGAGGGTGTGCGACACAGTAATTGAAGGTCTTCCACACTGTTGGAGTGTCTTTAACATGGGGCGTGCTGCACTATTGGAGTTTATGTAATTGAGAGGTGCTGGCCGATTGGAGTATCAGTAATTGAGGGTATGCTGAACAATTGGAGTGTCAGTAATTGAGGAATGGCTGCACAATTGGAGTGTCAGAAATTGAGGAATGGCTGCACAAATGGAGTGTCAGAAATTGAGGGTGTGTAGCACTATTGGATTGTCAGTAATTGAGGGTGTGCTGCACTATTGGACTGTTAGTTATTGAGAGTGTTCTCCTCTATTGGAGTGTCAGTAATTGAGGGTGTGCTGCATTATTGGAGTGTCAGTAATAGAGGGTGTGCTGCATTTTTGGAGTGTCAGTAATTGAGGGTGTACTGCACTATTGGACTGTCATAAATTGAGGGTGTGCTGCACTAATGGAGGGTCTGTATTTGAGGGTGTGCTGCAATATTGGTGTGTCTGAAATTGAGTGTGTGCTGCACTATTGTGTTTCTGAAATTGAGGGAGTGCTGAAAGATTGGAGTGTCAGTGATTAATGGTGTGTGGCTTTACTGGATTTTAGTAATTGAGGTTGTGCTGCCCTATTGGAGGGTAAGTAATTGAGGATGTGCTGCACTATTGGTCTGTCAGAAATCGATTGTGTGCAGCACTATTGGAGTCTCACTAATTGACGGTGTGCAGCACTATTGGTGTGTCAGTAATTGAGGGTGTGCTGCACTAATGCAGGGTCTGTATTTGAGGGTGTGCTGCAATATTGGTGTTCATGAAATTGAGGGAGTTCTGCACTATTGGTGTGTCTGAAATTGAGGGTTTGCTTCACGATTGGAGTGTAAGTAATTGTGGTTGAGCTGCACTATTGGAATGTCAGTAATTGAGGGTTTGCTGTACTATTGTAGAATGAGTAACTGATGGTGTGCTGCACGATTGGAGTGTCAGTAATTGATGGTGTGCTGCATGATTGGAGTGTCAGTAATTGAGGTTGTGCTGCTCTATTGGAGTGTCAGTAATTGAGGGTGTGTTGCACAATTGTAGAATGAGTAATTGAGGGTGTGCAGCACTATTGGAGTGTCAGTAATTGAGGGTGTGCAGCACTATTGGAGTGTCAGTAATTGAGGGTGTGCAGCACTATTTGTGTTTCAGTAATTGAGGGTGTGCTGTACTATTGGAGTGTCAGTAAGTGAGGCTGTGCTGCACTATTGGAGTGTCAGTAATTGACGGTGTGCTGCACTATTGGAATGTCAGTAATTGAGGTTGTGCTACACTTTTAGAGTGTCAGTAATTGAAGGTATGCTAAACTGTTGGAGTGTCTGTCATTCTGGGTGTTCTGCAGTATTGGAGATTTTGTAATTGAGGGGTGATGCACGATTGGAGAGTCAGTGATTAATGGTGTGCGGCTATATTGGATTTTCAGTAATGGAGAGTGTGCTGCCCTATTGGAGGGTCAGTAATTGAGGATGTGCTGCCCTTTTGGAGTGTCAGTAATTGAGGGTGTGCTGCACTATTGGACTGTCAGAAATTGATTGTGTGCTGCACTATTGGAGTTTTACTTTTTGATGGTGTGCAGCACTATTGGTGTGTCAGTAATTGAGGGTGTGCTACACTAATGCAGGGTCTGTATTTGAGGGTGTGCTGCAATATTGGTGTTTATGAAATTGAGGGTGTGCTGCACTATTGGAGTGTCAGTAATGGAGGGTGTGTTGCACAATTGTACACTGAATAATTAAGGTTGTGCTGCACGATTTGAGTTTCAGTAATTGAGGGTGTGCTGCACTATTGGAGTGTCAGTAATTGAGGGTGTGCTGCACTATTGGATTGTCAGAAATTGAGGGTGTGCAGCACTATTGGTGTGTCAATAATTGAGGGTGTGCTGCACTATTGTAGAGTCAGTAATTGAGGGTGTGCTGCACTTTTGGAGTGTCAGTAAGTGAGGCTCTGCTGCGTTATTGGAGTGTCAGTAATTGAGGGTGTGCTGCATGATTGGAGTGTCAGTAATTGAGGGTGTGCTGCACTATTGGACTTTCAGAAATTGATTGTGTGCTGCACTATTGGAGTTTCACTAATTGATGGTGTGCAGCACTGTTGGTGTGTCAGTAATTCAGTGTGTTCTGCACTAATGTAGGGTCTGTATTTGAGGGTGTGCTGCAATATTGGGGGTTATGAAATTGAGGATGTGCTGCACTATTAGTGTGTCTGAAATTGAGGGTGTGCTGCACGATTGGAGTGTCAGTAATTGTGGTTGAGCTGCACTATTGGAATGTCAGTAATTGAGAGTTTTCTGCACTATTGTAGAGTGAGTAATTGATGATGTGCTGCACTATTGGAGTGTCAGTAATTGATGGTGTGCTGCATGATTGGAGTGTCAGTAATTGAGGGTGTGTTGCACAGTTGTAGACTGAGTAATTGAGGGTGTGCAGCACTATTTCTGTGTCAGTAATTGAGAGTGTGCTGCACAATTTGAGTTTCAGTAATTGAGGGTGTGCTGCACTTTTGGAGTGTCAGTAAGTGAGGCTGTACTGCACTATTGGAGTGTCAGTACTTGACGGTGTGCTGCACTATTGGAGTGTCAGTAATTGACGGTGTGCTGCACTATTGGAGTGTCAGTAATTGAGGGTGTGCTGCACTATTGGAGTGTCAGTAATTGAGGGTGTGCTACACTGTTGGACTGTCTGTCATTCTGGGTGTGCTGCAGTATTGGAGATTTTGTAATTGAGGGGTGATGCACGATTGGAGAGTCAGTGATTAATGGTGTGCGGCTTTATTGGATTTTCAGTTATTGAAGGTGTGCTCCCCTGTTGGAGGGTCAGTAAGTGAGGGTGTGCCGCACTATTGGACTGTCAGAAATTGATTGTGTGCTGCACTATTGGAGTTTCACTAATTGATGGTGTGCAGCACTATTGGTGTGTCAGTAATTGAGGGTGTGCTGCACTAATGCAGGGTCTGTATTTGAGGGTGTGCTGCAATATTGGTGTTTCTGAAATTGAGGGTGTGCTGCACTATTGGTGTGTCTGAAATTGAGGGTGTGCTGCACTATTGGAATGTCAGTAATTGTGGGTTTGCTGCACTATTGTAGAGTGAGTAATTGATGGTGTGCGGCATTACTGGAATGTCAGTAATTGATGGTTTGCTGCATGATTGGAGTGTCAGTAATTGAGGTTGTGCTGCATGATTTGAGTTACAGTAATTGAGGGTGTGCTGCACTTTTGGAGTGTCAGTAAGTGAGGCTGTGCTGCACTATTGGAGTGTCAGTAATTGACGGTGTGCTGCACTATTGGTGTGTCAGTAATTGATGGTGTGCTGCATGATTGGAGTGTCAGTAATTGAGGTTGTGCTGCATTATTGGAGTGTTAGTAATGGATGGGGTGCTGCACTATTGGAGTGTCAGTAATTGAGGATGTGCTGCACGATTGGAGTTTCAGTAATTGAGGGTGTGCCGCACTTTTGGAGTGTCAGTAATTGTGACTGTGCTCCTCTATTGGAGTGTCTGTATTTGAGGGTCTACTGCATTATTGGAGTGTGAGTAATTGAGGGTGTGCTGCACTATTGGAGTGTCAGTAATTGAGGGTGTGCTACACTGTTGGAGTGTCTGTCATTCTGGGTGTTCTGCAGTATTGGAGTTTATGTAATTGAGGGGTGCTGCACCATTGGAGAGTCAGTGATTAATTGTGTGCGGCTATATTGGATTTTCAGTTATTGAGGGTGTGCTGCCCTATTGGAGGGTCAGTAATTGAGGGTGTGCTGCACTTTTGGAGTGTCAGTAATTGAGGGTGTGCCGCACTATTGGACTGTCAGAAATTGATTGTGTGCTGCACTATTGGAGTTTCACTAATTGATGGTGAGCAGCACTATTGGTGTGTCAGTAATTGAGGGTGTGCTGCAGTAATGCAGGGTCTGTATTTGAGGGTGTGCTGCAATATTGGTGTGTCTGAAATTGAGGGTGTGCTGCACTATTGGTGTGTCTGAAATTGAGGGTGTGCTGCACGATTGGAGTGTCAGTAATTGTGGTTGAGCTGCACTATTGGAATGTCAGTAATTGATGGTTTGCTGCACTATTGTAGAGTGAGTAATTGATGGTGTGCTGCATTATTGGAGTGTCAGTAATTGATGGTTTGCTGCATGATTGGAGTGTCAGTAATTGAGGGTGTGCTGCACTTTTGGAGTGTCAGTAAGTGAGGCTGTGCTGCACTATTGGAGTGTCAGTAATTGACAGTGTGCTGCACTACTGGTGTGTTAGTAATTGATGGTGTGCTGCATGATTGGAGTGTCAGTAATTGAGGTTGTGCTGCATTATCGGATTGTAAGTAATGGATGGGGTGCTGCACTACTGAAGTGTCAGTAATTGAGGATGTGCTGCACGATTGGAGTTTCAGTAATTGAGGGTGTGCCGCACTATTGGAGTGTCAGTAATTGTGAGTGTGCTCCACTATTGGAGTGTCTGTAATTGAGGATCTACTGCATTATTGGAGTGTGAGTAATTGACTTTGTGCTGCACTATTGGAGTGTCTGTAATTGAGGGTGTGCTGCATTATTGGAGTGCAAGTAATGGAGGGTGTGCTGCACTATTGTTGAGTCAGTCATTGAGTGTGTGCGGCACTTTTGGAGAGTCAGTAAATGAGGCTCTGCTGCATGATTGGTGTATCAGTAATTGCAGGTGTGCTGCAATATTGGAGTTTCAGTAATTGAGTGTGTGCATCACTACTGGTGTGTCAGTAATTGAGGGTATGCTACATTAGTGGAGTGTCAGTAGTAGAGGGTGTGCTGCACTATTGGAGTTTCACTAATTGATGGTGTGCAGCACTATTGGTGTGTCAGTAATTCAGTGTGTTCTGCACTAATGCAGGGTCTGTATTTGAGGGTGTGCTGCAATATTGAGGGTTATGAAATTGAGGATGTGCTGCACTATTAGTGTGTCTGAAATTGAGGGTGTGCTGCACGATTGGAGTGTCAGTAATTGTGGTTGAGCTGCACTATTGGAATGTCAGTAATTGAGAGTTTTCTGCACTATTGTAGAGTGAGTAATTGATGATGTGCTGCACTATTGGAGTGTCAGTAATTGATGGTGTGCTGCACGATTGGAGTGTCAGTAATTGAGGGAGTGTTGCACAGTTGTAGACTGAGTAATTGAGGGTGTGCAGCACTATTTCTGTGTCAGTAATTGAGAGTGTGCTGCAGGATTTGAGTTTCAGTAATTGAGGGAGTGCTGCACTTTTGGAGTGTCAGTAAGTGAGGCTGTACTGCACTATTGGAGTGTCAGAAATTGACGGTGTGCTGCACTATTGGAGTGTCAGTAATTGACGGTGTGCTGCACTATTGGAGTGTCAGTAATTGAGGGTGTGCTACACTGTTGGAGTGTCTGTCATTCTGGGTGTTCTGCAGTATTGGAGTTTATGTAATTGAGGGGTGCTGCACCATTGGAGAGTCAGTGATTAATTGTGTGCGGCTATATTGGATTTTCAGTTATTGAGGGTGTGCTGCCCTATTGGAGGGTCAGTAATTGAGGGTGTGCTGCACTTTTGGAGTGTCAGTAATTGAGGGTGTGCCGCACTATTGGACTGTCAGAAATTGATTGTGTGCTGCACTATTGGAGTTTCACAAATTGATGGTGTGCAGCACTATTGGTGTGTCAGTAATTGAGGATGTGCTGCACTAATGCAGGGTCTGTATTTGAGGGTGTGCTGCAATATTGGTGTGTCTGAAATTGAGGGTGTGCTGCACTATTGGTGTGTCTGAAATTGAGGGTGTGCTGCACGATTGGAGTGTCAGTAATTGTGGTTGAGCTGCACTATTGGAATGTCAGTAATTGATGGTTTGCTGCACTATTGTAGAGTGAGTAATTGATGGTGTGCTGCATTATTGGAGTGTCAGTAGTAATTGATGGTTTGCTGCATGATTGGAGTGTCAGTAATTGAGGGTGTGCTGCACTTTTGGAGTGTCAGTAAGTGAGGCTGTGCTGCACTATTGGAGTGTCAGTAATTGACAGTGTGCTGCACTACTGGTGTGTTAGTAATTGATGGTGTGCTGCATGATTGGAGTGTCAGTAATTGAGGTTGTGCTGCATTATCGGATTGTAAGTAATGGATGGGGTGCTGCACTACTGAAGTGTCAGTAATTGAGGATGTGCTGCACGATTGGAGTTTCAGTAATTGAGGGTGTGCAGCACTATTGGAGTGTCAGTAATTGTGAGTGTGCTCCACTATTGGAGTGTCTGTAATTGGGGATCTACTGCATTATTGGAGTGTGAGTAATTGACTTTGTGCTGCACTATTGGAGTGTCTGTAATTGAGGGTGTGCTGCATTATTGGAGTGCAAGTAATGGAGGGTGTGCTGCACTATTGTTGAGTCAGTCATTGAGTGTGTGCGGCACTTTTGGAGAGTCAGTAAATGAGGCTCTGCTGCATGATTGGTGTATCAGTAATTGCGGGTGTGCTGCAATATTGGAGTTTCAGTAATTGAGAGTGTGCATCACTACTGGTGTGTCAGTAATTGAGGGTATGCTACATTAGTGGAGTGTCAGTAGTAGAGGGTGTGCTGCACAATTGGAGTGTCAGTAGTAGAGGGTGTGCTGCACAATTGGAGTGTCAGTAATTAGGGTGTGCTGCACAATTGGAGTGTCAGTAATTGAGGGTTTGCTGCACTATTGTAGAGTGAGTAATTGATGGTGTGCTGCACAAATGGAATGTCAGAATTTGAGGCTGTGCTGCACTATTGGACTGTCAGTTATTGAGAGTGTTCACATCTATTGGAGTGTCAGAAATTGAGGGTGTGCTGCACTAATGGAGGGTCTGTATTTCAGTGTGTGCTGCAATATTGGTTTGTCTGAAATTGAGTGTGCGCTGCACTATTGTGTTTCTGAATTTGAGGGAGTGCTGAAGGATTGGAGTGTCAGTGATTAATGGTGTATGGCTTTACTGGATTTTTAGTAATTGAGGGTGTGCTGCCCTATTGGAGGGTAAGTAATTGAGGGTTTGCTGCACTTTTGGAGTGTCAGTAATTGAGGGTTGATGCACGATTGGAGAGTCAGTGATTAATGGTGTGTGGCTATATTGGATTTTCATTAATTGAGGGTGTGCTGCCCTATTGGAGGGTCAGTAATTGAGGGTGTGCTGCACTTTTGGAGTGTCAGTAATTGATGGTGTGCCGCACTATTGGACTGTCAGAAATTGATTGTGTGCTGCACTATTGGAGTTTCACTAATTGATGGTGTGCAGCACTATTGGTGTGTCAGTAATTGAGGGTGTGCTGCACTAATGCAGGGTCTGTTTTTGAGGGTGTGCTGCAATATTGGTGTTTATGAAATTGAGGGTGTGCTGCACTATTGGTGTGTCTGAAATTGAGGGTGTGCTGCACGATTGGAGTGTCAGTAATTGTGGTTGAGCTGCATGATTGGAATGTCAGTAATTGAGGGTTTGCTGCATTATTGTAGAGTGAGTAATTGATGGTCTGCTGCATTATTGGAGTGTCAGTAATTGATGGTGTGCTGCATGATGGAGTGTCAGTAATTGAGGTTGTGCTGCTCTATTGGAGTGTCAGTAATTGATGGTGTGCTGCATGATTGCAGTGTCAGTAATTGAGGTTGTGCTGCTCCATTGGAGTGTCAGTAATTGAGGGTGTTTTGCATAATTTTAGACTGAGTAATTGAGGGTGTGCAGCACTATTGGAGTATTAGTAATTGAGGGTGTGCTGCACGATTTGAGTATCAGTAATTGAGGCTGTGCTGCACTTTTGGAGTGTCAGTAAGTGAGGCTGTGCTGCACTTTTGGAGTGTCAGTAATTGATCGTGTGCTGCGCGATTGGAGTTTCAGTAATTGAGGGTGTGCTGCACTGTTGGAGTGTCAGTAATTGTGAGTGTGCTCCTCTATTGGGTTGTCTATAATTGAGGGTCTACTGCATTATTGTACTGTGAGTAATTGACTTTGGGCTGCAGTAATGGAGTGTCTGTAATTGAGGGTGTGCTGCATTATTGGAGTGCCAGTAATGGAGGGTGTGCTGAACTGTTGTTGAGTCAGTCATTGATTGTGTGCAGCACTTTTGGAGAGTTAGTAAATGAGGCTATGCTGCAATATTGGAGTTTCAGTAATTGAAAGTGTGCATCACTACTGGTGTGTCAGTAATTGAGGGTTTGCTGCACTATTGTAGAGTGAGTAATTGATGGTGTGCTGCACAAATGGAGTGTCAGAAATTGAGGCTGTGCTGCACTATTGGACTGTCAGTTATTGAGAGTGTTCTCCTCTATTTGAGTGTCAGTAATTGAGGGTGTGCTGCACTATTGGAATCTCATAAATAAAGTGTGTACTGCACTAATGGAGGGTCTATATTTGAGGGTGTGCTGCAATATTGGTGTGTCTGAAATTGTGTGTATGCTGCACTATTTTGTTTCTGTGATTGAGGGAGTGCTGAAGGATTGGAGTGTCAGTGATTAATGGTGTGTGGCTTTACTGGATTTTCAGTAATTGAGGGAGTGCTGCCCTATTGGAGGGTAAGTAATTGAGGGTTTGCTGCACTATTGGACTGTAAGAAATTGATTGTGTGCAGCACTATTGGAGTTTCACTAATTGATGGTGTGCAGCACTATTGGTGTGTCAGTAATTGAGGGTGTGCTGCACTAATGCAGGGTCTGTATTTGAGGGTGTGCTGCAATATTGGTATTTATGAAATTGAGGGTGTGCAGCACTATTGGTGTGTCTGAAATTGAGGGTGAGCTGCACGATTGGAGTGTCAGTAATTGTGGTTGAGCTGCACTATTGGAATGTCAGTAATTGAGGGTTTGCTGCACTATTGCAGAGAGAGTAATTGATGGTGTGCTGCACTATTGGAGTGTCAGTAATTGATGGTGTGCTGCATGATTGGAGTGTCAGTAATTGAGGTTGTGCTGCTCTATTGGAGTCTCAGTTACTGAAGGTGTGTTGCACAATTGTAGATTGAGTAATTGAGAGTGTGCAGCACAATTGGAGTATCAGTAATTGAGGGTGTGCTGCACGATTTGAGTTTCATTAATTGAGGGTTTGCTGCACTTTTGGAGTATCAGTAAGTGAGGCTGTGCTGCACTATTGGAGTGTCAGTAATTGACGGTGTGCTGCACGATTGGAGTTTCAGTAATTGAGGATGTGCCGCACTATTGGAGTGTCAGTAATTGCTAGTGTGCTCCTCTATTGGAGTGTCTGTAATTGAGGATCTACTGCATTATTGGAGTGTGAGTAATTGACTTTGTGCTGCAGTATTGGAGTGTCTGTAATTGAGGGTGTGCTGCATTATTGGAGTATCAGTAATTGAGGGTGTGCTGCCCTATTGGAGGGTAAGTAATTGAGGGTGTGCGGCACTTTTGGAGTGTCAGTAATTGAGGGTCTGCTGCACTATTGGAATGTCAGTAATTGAGAGTTTGCTGCACTATTGTAGAGTGAGTAATTGATGATGTGCTGCACTATTGGAGTGTCAGTAATTGATGGTGTGCTGCATGATTGGAGTGTCAGTAATTGAGGGTGTGTTGCACAATTGTAGACTGAGTAATTGAGGGTGTGCAGCACTATTTCTGTGTCAGTAATTGAGAGTGTGCTGCACGATTGGAGTGTCAGTAATTGTGGTTGAGCTGCACTATTGGAATGTCAGTAATTGAGGGTTTGCTGCACTATTGTAGAGTGAGTAATTGACGGTGTGCTGCACTACTGGTGTGTCAGTAATTGATGGTGTGCTGCATGATTGGAGTGTCAGTAATTGAGGTTGTGCTGCATTATTGGAGTGTTAGTAATGGATGGGGTGCTGCACTATTGGAGTGTCAGTAATTGAGGATGTGCTGCACGATTGGAGTTTCAGTAATTGAGGGTGTGCCGCACTATTGGAGTGTCAGTAATGGTGAGTGTGCTCCTCTATTGGAATGTCTGTATTTGAGGGTCTACTGCATTATTGGAGTGTGAGTAATTGACTTTGTGCTGCAGTATTGGGGTGTCTGTAATTGAGGGTGTGCTGCATTATTGGAGTGCAAGTAATGCAGGGTGTGCTGCACGATTGTTGAGTCAGTCATTGAGTGTGTGTGGCACTTTTGGAGAGTCAGTAAATGAGGCTCTGCTGCATGATTGGTGTATCAGTAATTGCGGATGTGCTGCAATATTGGAGTTTCAGTAATTGAGAGTGCATCACTACTGGTGTGTCAGTAATTGAGGGTATGCTACATTAATGGAGTGTCAGTAGTAGAGGGTGTGCTGCACAATTGGAGTGTCAGTAGTAGAGGGTGTGCTGCACAATTGGAGTGTCAGTAGTAGAGGGTGTGCTGCACAATTGGAGTGTCAGTAATTAGGGTGGGCTGCACAATTGGAGTGTCAGTAATTGAGGGTTTGCTGCACTATTGTAGAGTGAGTAATTGATGGTGTGCTGCACAAATGGAGTGTCAGAATTTGGGGCTGTGCTGCACTATTGGACTGTCAGTTATTGAGAGTGTTCTCCTCTATTGGAGTGTCAGTAATTGAGGGTATGCTGCATTATTGGAGTGTCAGTAATAGAGGGTCTGCTGCCCTATTGGTTTGTCAGTTACTGAGGGTGTGCATCACAATTGGATTGTCAGTAATTGAGGGTGTGCTGCACGATTTGAGTTTCAGTAATTGAGGGTTTGCTGCACTTTTGGAGTATCAGTAAGTGAGGCTGTGCTGCACTATTGGAGTGTCAGTAATTGACGGTGTGCCGCACTATTGGAGTGTCAGTAATTGTGAGTGTGCTCCTCTATTGGAGTGTCTGTAATTGAGGATCTACTGCATTATTGGAGTGAGAGTAATTGACTTTGTGCTGCAGTATTGGAGCGTCAGTAATTGAGGGTGTGCTGCATTATTGGAGTATCAGTAATTGAGGGTGTGCTGCCCTATTGGAGGGTAAGTAATTGAGGGTGTGCTGCACTATTGGACGGTCAGAAATTGAGGGTGTGGTACACTGTTGGAGTGTCTGTCATTCTGGGTGTTCTGCAGTATTGGAGATTTTGTAATTGAGGGGTGATGCAAGATTGGAGAGTCAGTGATTAATGGTGTGCAGCTATATTGGATTTTCAGTAACTGAGGGTGTGCTGCCCTATTGGAGGGTCAGTAATTGTGGGTGTGCTGCACTTTTGGAGTGTCAGTAATTGAGGGTGTGCCGCACTATTGGACTGTCAGAAATTGATTGTGTGCTGCACTATTGGAATTTTACTAATTGATGGTGTGCAGCACTATTGGTGTGTCAGTAATTGAGGGTGTGCTGCACTAATGCAGGGTCTGTATTTGAGGGTGTGCTGCAATATTGGTGTTTATGAAATTGAGGGTGTGCTGCACTATTGGTGTGTCTGAAATTGAGGGTGTGCTGCACGATTGGAGTGTCAGTAATTGTGGTTGAGCTGCACTATTGGAATGTCAGTAATTGAGGGTTTGCTGCACTATTGTAGAGTGAGTAATTGATGGTGTGCTGCACTATTGGAGTGTCAGTAATTGATGGTGTGCTGCACTAATGCAGGGTCTGTATTTGAGGGTGTGCTGCAATATTGGTGTTTATGAAATTGAGGGTGTGCTGCACTATTGGTGTGTCTGAAATTGAGGGAGTGCTGCACGATTGGAGTGTCAGTAATTGTGGTTGAGCTGCACTATTGGAATGTCAGTAATTGAGGGTTTGCTGCAATATTGTAGAGTGAGTAATTGATGGTGTGCTGCATTATTGGAGTGTCAGTAATTGATGGTTTGCTGCATGATTGGAGTGTCAGTAATTGAGGTTGTGCTGCACGATTTGAGTTTCAGTTATTGAGGGTGTGCTGCACTTTCGGAGTGTCAGTAAGTGAGGCTGTGCTGCACTTTTGGAGTGTTAGTCATTGACGGTGTGCTGCACTATTGGTGTGTCAGTAATTGATGGTGTGCTGCATGATTGGAGTGTCAGGAATTGAGGTTATGCTGCATTATTGGAGTGTAAGTAATGGATGGGGTGCTGCAGTATTGGAGTTTCAGTAATTGTGAGTGTGCTCCTCTATTGGAGTGTCTGTATTTGAGGGTCTACTGCATTATTGGAGTGTGAGTAATTGACTTTGTGCTGCAGTATTGGGGTGTCTGTAATTGAGGGTGTGCTGCATTATTGGAGTGCAAGTAATGGAGGGTGTGCTGCACTATTGTTGAGTCAGTCAATGAGTGTGTGCGGCACTTTTGGAGAGTCAGTAAATGAGGCTCTGCTGCATGATTGGTGTATCAGTAATTGAGGGTGTGCTGCAATATTGGAGTTTCAGTAATTGAGAGTGTGCATCACTACTGGTGTGTCAGTAATTGAGGGTATGCTGCATTATTGGAGTGTCAGTAATTGAGGGTTTGCTGCACTATTGTAGAGTGAGTAATTGATGGTGTGCTGCACAAATGGAATGTCAGAATTTGAGGCTGTGCTGCACTATTGGACTGTCAGTTATTGAGAGTGTTCACATCTATTGGAGTGTCAGAAATTGAGGGTGTGCTGCACTAATGGAGGGTCTGTATTTCAGTGTGTGCTGCAATATTGGTTTGTCTGAAATTGAGTGTGCGCTGCACTATTGTGTTTCTGAATTTGAGGGAGTGCTGAAGGATTGGAGTGTCAGTGATTAATGGTGTATGGCTTTACTGGATTTTTAGTAATTGAGGGTGTGCTGCCCTATTGGAGGGTAAGTAATTGAGGGTTTGCTGCACTTTTGGAGTGTCAGTAATTGAGGGTTGATGCACGATTGGAGAGTCAGTGATTAATGGTGTGTGGCTATATTGGATTTTCATTAATTGAGGGTGTGCTGCCCTATTGGAGGGTCAGTAATTGAGGGTGTGCTGCACTTTTGGAGTGTCAGTAATTGATGGTGTGCCGCACTATTGGACTGTCAGAAATTGATTGTGTGCTGCACTATTGGAGTTTCACTAATTGATGGTGTGCAGCACTATTGGTGTGTCAGTAATTGAGGGTGTGCTGCACTAATGCAGGGTCTGTTTTTGAGGGTGTGCTGCAATATTGGTGTTTATGAAATTGAGGGTGTGCTGCACTATTGGTATGTCTGAAATTGAGGGTGTGCTGCACGATTGGAGTGTCAGTAATTGTGGTTGAGCTGCATGATTGGAATGTCAGTAATTGAGGGTTTGCTGCATTATTGTAGAGTGAGTAATTGATGGTCTGCTGCATTATTGGAGTGTCAGTAATTGATGGTGTGCTGCATGATGGAGTGTCAGTAATTGAGGTTGTGCTGCTCTATTGGAGTGTCAGTAATTGATGGTGTGCTGCATGAATGCAGTGTCAGTAATTGAGGTTGTGCTGCTCTATTGGAGTGTCAGTAATTGAGGGTGTTTTGCATAATTTTAGACTGAGTAATTGAGGGTGTGCAGCACTATTGGAGTATTAGTAATTGAGGGTGTGCTGCACGATTTGAGTATCAGTAATTGAGGCTGTGCTGCACTTTTGGACTGTCAGTAAGTGAGGCTGTGCTGCACTTTTGGAGTGTCAGTAATTGATCGTGTGCTGCGCGATTGGAGTTTCAGTAATTGAGGGTGTGCTGCACTGTTGGAGTGTCAGTAATTGTGAGTGTGCTCCTCTATTGGGTTGTCTATAATTGAGGGTCGACTGCATTATTGTACTGTGAGTAATTGACTTTGGGCTGCAGTAATGGAGTGTCTGTAATTGAGGGTGTGCTGCATTATTGGAGTGCCAGTAATGGAGGGTGTGCTGAACTGTTGTTGAGTCAGTCATTGATTGTGTGCAGCACTTTTGGAGAGTTAGTAAATGAGGCTATGCTGCAATATTGGAGTTTCAGTAATTGAAAGTGTGCATCACTACTGGTGTGTCAGTAATTGAGGGTTTGCTGCACTATTGTAGAGTGAGTAATTGATGGTGTGCTGCACAAATGGAGTGTCAGAAATTGAGGCTGTGCTGCACTATTGGACTGTCAGTTATTGAGAGTGTTCTCCTCTATTTGAGTGTCAGTAATTGAGGGTGTGCTGCACTATTGGAATCTCATAAATAAAGTGTGTACTGCACTAATGGAGGGTCTATATTTGAGGGTGTGCTGCAATATTGGTGTGTCTGAAATTGTGTGTATGCTGCACTATTTTGTTTCTGTGATTGAGGGAGTGCTGAAGGATTGGAGTGTCAGTGATTAATGGTGTGTGGCTTCACTGGATTTTCAGTAATTGAGGGAGTGCTGCCCTATTGGAGGGTAAGTAATTGAGGGTTTGCTGCACTATTGGACTGTCAGAAATTGATTGTGTGCAGCACTATTGGAGTTTCACTAATTGATGGTGTGCAGCACTATTGGTGTGTCAGTAATTGAGGGTGTGCTGCACTAATGCAGGGTCTGTATTTGAGGGTGTGCTGCAATATTGGTATTTATGAAATTGAGGGTGTGCAGCACTATTGGTGTGTCTGAAATTGAGGGTGAGTTGCACGATTGGAGTGTCAGTAATTGTGGTTGAGCTGCACTATTGGAATGTCAGTAATTGAGAGTTTGCTGCACTATTGCAGAGAGAGTAATTGATGGTGTGCTGCACTATTGGAGTGTCAGTAATTGATGGTGTGCTGCATGATTGGAGTGTCAGTAATTGAGGGTGTGTTGCACAATTGGAGTCTCAGTTACTGAAGGTGTGTTGCACAATTGTAGATTGAGTAATTGAGAGTGTGCAGCACAATTGGAGTATCAGTAATTGAGGGTGTGCTGCACGATTTGAGTTTCATTAATTGAGGGTTTGCTGCACTTTTGGAGTATCAGTAAGTGAGGCTGTGCTGCACTATTGGAGTGTCAGTAATTGACGGTGTGCTGCACGATTGGAGTTTCAGTAATTGAGGATGTGCCGCACTATTGGAGTGTCAGTAATTGCTAGTGTGCTCCTCTATTGGAGTGTCTGTAATTGAGGATCTACTGCATTATTGGAGTGTGAGTAATTGACTTTGTGCTGCAGTATTGGAGTGTCTGTAATTGAGGGTGTGCTGCATTATTGGAGTATCAGTAATTGAGGGTGTGCTGCCCTATTGGAGGGTAAGTAATTGAGGGTGTGCGGCACTTTTGGAGTGTCAGTAATTGAGGGTCTGCTGCACTATTGGAATGTCAGTAATTGAGAGTTTGCTGCACTATTGTAGAGTGAGTAATTGATGATGTGCTGCACTATTGGAGTGTCAGTAATTGATGGTGTGCTGCATGATTGGAGTGTCAGTAATTGAGGGTGTGTTGCACAATTGTAGACTGAGTAATTGAGGGTGTGCAGCACTATTTCTGTGTCAGTAATTGAGAGTGTGCTGCACGATTGGAGTGTCAGTAATTGTGGTTGAGCTGCACTATTGGAATGTCAGTAATTGAGGGTTTGCTGCACTATTGTAGAGTGAGTAATTGACGGTGTGCTGCACTATTGGTGTGTCAGTAATTGATGGTGTGCTGCATGATTGGAGTGTCAGTAATTGAGGTTGTGCTGCATTATTGGAGTGTTAGTAATGGATGGGGTGCTGCACTATTGGAGTGTCAGTAATTGAGGATGTGCTGCACGATTGGAGTTTCAGTAATTGAGGGTGTGCCGCACTATTGGAGTGTCAGTAATGGTGAGTGTGCTCCTCTATTGGAATGTCTGTATTTGAGGGTCTACTGCATTATTGGAGTGTGAGTAATTGACTTTGTGCTGCAGTATTGGGGTGTCTGTAATTGAGGGTGTGCTGCATTATTGGAGTGCAAGTAATGGAGGGTGTGCTGCACGATTGTTGAGTCAGTCATTGAGTGTGTGTGGCACTTTTGGAGAGTCAGTAAATGAGGCTCTGCTGCATGATTGGTGTATCAGTAATTGCGGGTGTGCTGCAATATTGGAGTTTCAGTAATTGAGAGTGCATCACTACTGGTGTGTCCGTAATTGAGGGTATGCTACATTAATGGAGTGTCAGTAGTAGAGGGTGTGCTGCACAATTGGAGTGTCAGTAGTAGAGGGTGTGCTGCACAATTGGAGTGTCAGTAATTAGGGTGGGCTGCACAATTGGAGTGTCAGTAATTGAGGGTTTGCTGCACTATTGTAGAGTGAGTAATTGATGGTGTGCTGCACAAATGGAGTGTCAGAATTTGGGGCTGTGCTGCACTATTGGACTGTCAGTTATTGAGAGTGTTCTCCTCTATTGGAGTGTCAGTAATTGAGGGTATGCTGCATTATTGGAGTGTCAGTAATAGAGGGTCTGCTGCCCTATTGGTTTGTCAGTTACTGAGGGTGTGCATCACAATTGGATTGTCAGTAATTGAGGGTGTGCTGCACGATTTGAGTTTCAGTAATTGAGGGTTTGCTGCACTTTTGGAGTATCAGTAAGTGAGGCTGTGCTGCACTATTGGAGTGTCAGTAATTGACGGTGTGCCGCACTATTGGAGTGTCAGTAATTGTGAGTGTGCTCCTCTATTGGAGTGTCTGTAATTGAGGATCTACTGCATTATCGGAGTGAGAGTAATTGACTTTGTGCTGCAGTATTGGAGCGTCAGTAATTGAGGGTGTGCTGCATTATTGGAGTATCAGTAATTGAGGGTGTGCTGCCCGATTGGAGGGTAAGTAATTGAGGGTGTGCTGCACTATTGGACGGTCAGAAATTGAGGGTGTGGTACACTGTTGGAGTGTCTGTCATTCTGGGTGTTCTGCAGTATTGGAGATTTTGTAATTGAGGGGTGATGCAAGATTGGAGAGTCAGTGATTAATGGTGTGCAGCTATATTGGATTTTCAGTAACTGAGGGTGTGCTGCCCTATTGGAGGGTCAGTAATTGTGGGTGTGCTGCACTTTTGGAGTGTCAGTAATTGAGGGTGTGCCGCACTATTGGACTGTCAGAAATTGATTGTGTGCTGCACTATTGGAATTTTACTAATTGATGGTGTGCAGCACTATTGGTGTGTCAGTAATTGAGGGTGTGCTGCACTAATGCAGGGTCTGTATTTGAGGGTGTGCTGCAATATTGGTGTTTATGAAATTGAGGGTGTGCTGCACTATTGGTGTGTCTGAAATTGAGGGTGTGCTGCACGATTGGAGTGTCAGTAATTGTGGCTGAGCTGCACTATTGGAATGTCAGTAATTGAGGGTTTGCTGCACTATTGTAGAGTGAGTAATTGATGGTGTGCTGCACTATTGGAGTGTCAGTAATTGATGGTGTGCTGCACTAATGCAGGGTCTGTATTTGAGGGTGTGCTGCAATATTGGTGTTTATGAAATTGAGGGTGTGCTGCACTATTGGTGTGTCTGAAATTGAGGGAGTGCTGCACGATTGGAGTGTCAGTAATTGTGGTTGAGCTGCACTATTGGAATGTCAGTAATTGAGGGTTTGCTGCACTATTGTAGAGTGAGTAATTGATGGTGTGCTGCATTATTGGAGTGTCAGTAATTGATGGTTTGCTGCATGATTGGAGTGTCAGTAATTGAGGTTGTGCTGCACGATTTGAGTTTCAGTTATTGAGGGTGTGCTGCACTTTCGGAGTGTCAGTAAGTGAGGCTGTGCTGCACTTTTGGAGTGTTAGTCATTGACGGTGTGCTGCACTATTGGTGTGTCAGTAATTGATGGTGTGCTGCATGATTGGAGTGTCAGGAATTGAGGTTATGCTGCATTATTGGAGTGTAAGTAATGGATGGGGTGCTGCAGTATTGGAGTTTCAGTAATTGTGAGTGTGCTCCTCTATTGGAGTGTCTGTATTTGAGGGTCTACTGCATTATTGGAGTGTGAGTAATTGACTTTGTGCTGCAGTATTGGGGTGTCTGTAATTGAGGGTGTGCTGCATTATTGGAGTGCAAGTAATGGAGGGTGTGCTGCACTATTGTTGAGTCAGTCAATGAGTGTGTGCGGCACTTTTGGAGAGTCAGTAAATGAGGCTCTGCTGCATGATTGGTGTATCAGTAATTGAGGGTGTGCTGCAATATTGGAGTTTCAGTAATTGAGAGTGTGCATCACTACTGGTGTGTCAGTAATTGAGGGTATGCTGCATTATTGGAGTGTCAGTAATAGAGGGTGTGCTGCACAATTGGAGTGTCAGTAATTAGGGTGTGCTGCACAATTGGAGTGTCAGTATTTGAGGGTTTGCTGCACTATTGTAGAGTGAGTAATTGATGGTGTGCTGCACAAATGGAGTGTCAGAATTTGAGGCTGTGCTGCACTATTGGACTGTCAGTTATTGAGTGTGTTCTCCTCTATTGGAGTGTCAGTAATAGAGGGTGCGCTGCACTTTTGGAGTGTCAGTAATTGAGGGTGTGCTGTACTATTGGACTGTGAGAAATTGAGGGTGTGCTGCACTAATGGAGGGTGTATATTTCAGTGTGTGCTGCAATATTGGTTTGTCTGAAATTGAGAGTGTGCTGCACTATCGTGTTTCTGAAATTGAGTGAGTGCTGAAGGATTGGAGTGTCAGTGATTAATGGTGTGTGGCTTTACTGGATTTTCAGTAATTGAGGGTGTGCTGCCCTATTGGAGGGTCAGTAATTGAGGGTGTGCTGCAATTTTGGAGTGTCGGTAATTGAGGGTGTGCAGCACTATTGGGCTGTCAGAACTTGATTGTGTGCTGCACTATTCGAGTTTCACTAATTGATGGTGCGCAGCACTATTGGTGTGTCAGTAATTGAGGGTGTGCTGCACTAATGCAGCGTCTGTTTTTGAGGGTGTGCTGCAATATTGGTGTTTATGAAATTGAGGGTGTGCTGCACTATTGGTGTGTCTGAAATTGAGGGTGTGCTGCACTATTGGACTGTCAGTCATTGAGAGTGTTCTCCTCTATTGGAGTGTCAGTAATAGAGGGTGCGCTGCACTTTTGGAGCGTCAGTAATTGAGGGTGTGCTGTACTATTGGACTGTGAGAAATTGAGGGTGTGCTGCACTAATGGAGGGTGTATATTTCAGTGTGTGCTGCAATATTGGTTTGTCTGAAATTGAGAGTGTGCTGCACTATTGTGTTTCTGAAATTGAGTGAGTGCTGAAGGATTGGAGTGTCAGTGATTAATGGTGTGTGGCTTTACTGGATTTTCAGTAATTGAGGGTGTGCTGCCCTATTGGAGGGTCAGTAATTGTGGGTGTGCTGCACTTTTGGAGTGTCAGTAATTGAGGGTGTGCCGCACTATTGGACTGTCAGAAATTGATTGTGTGCTGCACTATTGGAATTTTACTAATTGATGGTGTGCAGCACTATTGGTGTGTCAGTAATTGAGGGTGTGCTGCACTAATGCAGGGTCTGTATTTGAGGGTGTGCTGCAATATTGGTGTTTATGAAATTGAGGGTGTGCTGCACTATTGGTGTGTCTGAAATTGAGGGTGTGCTGCACGATTGGAGTGTCAGTAATTGTGGTTGAGCTGCACTATTGGAATGTCAGTAATTGAGGGTTTGCTGCACTATTGTAGAGTGAGTAATTGATGGTGTGCTGCACTATTGGAGTGTCAGTAATTGATGGTGTGCTGCACTAATGCAGGGTCTGTATTTGAGGGTGTGCTGCAATATTGGTGTTTATGAAATTGAGGGTGTGCTGCACTATTGGTGTGTCTGAAATTGAGGGAGTGCTGCACGATTGGAGTGTCAGTAATTGTGGTTGAGCTGCACTATTGGAATGTCAGTAATTGAGGGTTTGCTGCACTATTGTAGAGTGAGTAATTGATGGTGTGCTGCATTATTGGAGTGTCAGTAATTGATGGTTTGCTGCATGATTGGAGTGTCAGTAATTGAGGTTGTGCTGCACGATTTGAGTTTCAGTTATTGAGGGTGTGCTGCACTTTCGGAGTGTCAGTAAGTGAGGCTGTGCTGCACTTTTGGAGTGTTAGTCATTGACGGTGTGCTGCACTATTGGTGTGTCAGTAATTGATGGTGTGCTGCATGATTGGAGTGTCAGGAATTGAGGTTATGCTGCATTATTGGAGTGTAAGTAATGGATGGGGTGCTGCAGTATTGGAGTTTCAGTAATTGTGAGTGTGCTCCTCTATTGGAGTGTCTGTATTTGAGGGTCTACTGCATTATTGGAGTGTGAGTAATTGACTTTGTGCTGCAGTATTGGGGTGTCTGTAATTGAGGGTGTGCTGCATTATTGGAGTGCAAGTAATGGAGGGTGTGCTGCACTATTGTTGAGTCAGTCAATGAGTGTGTGCGGCACTTTTGGAGAGTCAGTAAATGAGGCTCTGCTGCATGATTGGTGTATCAGTAATTGAGGGTGTGCTGCAATATTGGAGTTTCAGTAATTGAGAGTGTGCATCACTACTGGTGTGTCAGTAATTGAGGGTATGCTGCAATATTGGAGTGTCAGTAATAGAGGGTGTGCTGCACAATTGGAGTGTCAGTAATTAGGGTGTGCTGCACAATTGAAGTGTCAGTATTTGAGGGTTTGCTGCACTATTGTAGAGTGAGTAATTGATGGTGTGCTGCACAAATGGAGTGTCAGAATTTGAGGCTGTGCTGCACTATTGGACTGTCAGTTATTGAGTGTGTTCTCCTCTATTGGAGTGTCAGTAATAGAGGGTGCGCTGCACTTTTGGAGTGTCAGTAATTGAGGGTGTGCTGTACTATTGGACTGTGAGAAATTGAGGGTGTGCTGCACTAATGGAGGGTGTATATTTCAGTGTGTGCTGCAATATTGGTTTGTCTGAAATTGAGAGTGTGCTGCACTATTGTGTTTCTGAAATTGAGTGAGTGCTGAAGGATTGGAGTGTCAGTGATTAATGGTGTGTGGCTTTACTGGATTTTCAGTAATTGAGGGTGTGCTGCCCTATTGGAGGGTCAGTAATTGTGGGTGTGCTGCACTTTTGGAGTGTCGGTAATTGAGGGTGTGCAGCACTATTGGGCTGTCAGAACTTGATTGTGTGCTGCACTATTCGAGTTTCACTAATTGATGGTGCGCAGCACTATTGGTGTGTCAGTAATTGAGGGTGTGCTGCACTAATGCAGGGTCTGTATTTGAGTGTGTGTTGCAATATTGGTGTTTATGAAATTGAGGGTGTGCTGCACTATTGGTGTGTCTGAAATTGAGGGTGTGCTGCACGATTGGAGTGTCAGTAATTGTGGTTGAGCTGCACTATTGGAATGTCAGTAATTGAGGGTTTGCTGCACTATTGTGGAGTGAGTAATTGACGGTGTGCTGCACTATTGGAGTGTCAGTAATTGAGGGTGTGCTGCACTAATGCAGGGTCTGTATTTGAGGGTGTGCTGCAGTATTGGTGTTTATGAATTTGAGGGTGTGCTGCACTATTGGTGTGTCTGAAATTGAGGGAGTGCTGCACGATTGGAGTGTCAGTAATTGTGGTTGAGCTGCACTATTGGAATGTCAGTAACTGAGGGTTTGCTGCACTATTGTAGAGTGAGTAATTGATGGTGTGCTGCACTTTTGGTGTGTCAGTAATTGAGGGTGTGCTGCACTAATGCAGGGTCTGTATTTGAGGGTGTGCTGCACTATTGGTGTGTCTGAAATTGAGGGAGTGCTGCACGATTGGAATGTCAGTAATTGAGGGTTTGCTGCACTATTGTAGAGTGAGTAATTGATGGTGTGCTGCATTATTGGTGTGTCAGTAATTGATGGTGTGCTGCATGATTGGAGTGTCAGGAATTGAGGTTGTGCTGCATTATTGGAGTGTAAGTAATGGATGGGGTGCTGCAGTATTGTAGTGTCAGTAATTGTGAGTGTGCTCCTCTTTTGGAGTGTCTGTATTTGAGGGTCTACTGCATTATTGGAGTGTGAGTAATTGACTTTGTGCTGCAGTATTGGGGTGTCTGTAATTGAGGATGTGCTGCATTATTGGAGTGCAAGTAATGGAGGGTGTGCTGCACTATTGTTGAGTCAGTCATTGAGTGTATGCGGCAATTTTGGAGAGTCAGTAAATGAGGCTCTGCTGCATGATTGGTGTATCAGTAATTGCGGGTGTGCTGCAATATTGGAGTTTCAGTAATTGAGAGTGTGCATCACTACTGGTGTGTCAGTAATTGAGGGTATGCTGCATTATTGGAGTGTCAGTAATAGAGGGTGTGCTGCACAATTGGAGTGTCAGTAATTAGGGTGTGCTGCACAATTGGAGTGTCAGTATTTGAGGGTTTGCTGCACTATTGTAGAGTGAGAAATTGATGGTGTGCTGCACAAATGGAGTGTCAGAATTTGAGGCTGTGCTGCACTATTGGACTGTCAGTTATTGAGAGTGTTCTCCTCTATTGGAGTGTCAGTAATAGAGGGTGCGCTGCACTTTTGGAGTGTCAGTGATTGAGGGTGTGCTGTACTATTGGACTGTGAGAAATTGAGGGTGTGCTGCACTAATGGAGGGTGTATATTTCAGTGTATGCTGCAATATTGGTTTGTCTGAAATTGAGAGTGTGCTGCACTATTGTGTTTCTGAAATTGAGGGAGTGCTGAAGGATTGGAGTGTCAGTGATTAATGGTGTGTGGCTTTACTGGATTTTCAGTAATTGAGGGTGTGCTGCCCTATTGGAGGGTCAGTAATTGAGGGTGTGCTGCACTTTTGGAGTGTCGGTAATTGAGGGTGTGCAGCTCTATTGGACTGTCAGAACTTGATTGTGTGCTGCACTATTCGAGTTTCACTAATTGATGGTGCGCAGCACTATTGGAGTGTCAGTAATTGAGGGTGTGCTGCACTAATGCAGCGTCTGTTTTTGAGGGTGTGCTGCAATATTGGTGTTTATGAAATTGAGGGTGTGCTGCACTATTGGTGTGTCTGAAATTGAGGGTGTGCTGCACTATTGGACTGTCAGTTATTGAGAGTGTTCTCCTCTATTGGAGTGTCAGTAATAGAGGGTGCGCTGCACTTTTGGAGTGTCAGTAATTGAGGGTGTGCTGTACTATTGGACTGTGAGAAATTGAGGGTGTGCTGCACTAATGGAGGGTGTATATTTCAGTGTGTGCTGCAATATTGGTTTGTCTGAAATTGAGAGTGTGCTGCACTATTGTGTTTCTGAAATTGAGTGAGTGCTGAAGGATTGGAGTGTCAGTGATTAATGGTGTGTGGCTTTACTGGATTTTCAGTAATTGAGGGTGTGCTGCCCTATTGGAGGGTCAGTAATTGAGGGTGTGCTGCATTATTGGACTGTCAGAAATTGAGGGTGTGCTGCACTAATGGAGGGTCTATATTTGAGGGTGTGCTGCAATATTGGGGTGTCTGAAATTGAGGGTGTGCTGCACTATTGGTGTGACTGAAATTGAGGGTGTGCTTCACGATCGGAGTGTCAGTAATTGTGGTTGAGCTGCACTATTGGAATGTCAGTAATTGATGGTGTGCTGCACTATTGGAGTGTCAGTAATTGATGGTGTGCTGCATGATTGGAGTGTCAGTAATTGAGGGTGCGTTGCACAATTGTAGACTGAGTAATTGAGGGTGTGCTGCACTATTGGATTGTCAGTAACTGAGGGTGTGCTGCACGAGTTGAGTTTCTGTAATTGAGGGTGTGCTACCCTTTTGGAGTGTCAGTAAGTGAGGCTCTGCTGCGTTATTGGAGTTTCAGTGATTGATGGTGTGCTGCACTTTTGGAGTGTCAGTAATTGAGGGTGTGCTGCACTATTGGTGTATCAATAATTGAGGGTGTGCTGCACTAATGGAGGGTCTGTATTTGAGGGTGTGCTGCAATATTGGTTTGTCTGAAATTGAGAGTGTGCTGCACTATTGTTTTTCTGAAATTGAGGGAGTGCTGAAGGATTGGAGTGTCAGTGATTAATGGTGTGTGGCTTTACTGGATTTTCAGTAATTGAGGGTGTGCTGACCTATTGGAGGGTAAGTAATTGAGGGTTAGCTGCACTTTTGGAGTATCAGTAAGTGAGGCTGTGCTGCACTATTGGAGTGTCAGTAACTGATGGTGTGCTGCACTATTGGAGTGTCAGTAATTGATGGTGTGCTGCATGATTGGAGTGTCAGTAATTGATGTTGTGCTGCTCTATTGGAATGTCAGTAATTGAGGGTGTGTTGCACAATTGCAGACTGAGTAATTGAGGGTGTACAGCACTATTGGATTGTCAGAAATTGAGGGTGTGCTGCACGATTTGAGTTTCAGTAATTGAGGGTGTGCTGCACTATTGGAGTGTCAGTGAGGCTGTGCTGCACTATTGGAGTGTCAGTAATTGAAAGTGTGCTGCACTATTGGAATGTCAGTAATTGAGGGTGTGCTACACTTTTGGAGTGTCTGTTATTCTGGGTGTTCTGCAGTATTGGAGTTGATGTAATTGAGGGGTGATGCAAGATTGGAGAATCAGTGATTAATGGTGTGCGGCTATATTGGATTTTCAGTAATTGAGGGTGTGCTGCCCTATTGGAGGGTCAGTAATTGAGAGTGTGCCGCACTATTGGACTGTCAGAAATTGTTTGTGTGCTGCACTATTGGAGTTTCACTAATTGATGGTGTGCAGCACTATTGGTGTGTCAGTAATTGAGGGTGTGCTGCACTAATGCAGGGTCTGTATTTGAGTGTGTGCTGCAATATTGGTGTTTATGAAATTGAGGGTGTGCTGCACTATTGGTGTGTCTGAAATTGAGGGTGTGCTGCATGATTGGAGTGTCAGTAATTGAGGTTGTGCCGCTCTATTGGAGTGTCAGTAATTGAGGGTGTGTTGTTTAATTTTAGACTGACTAATTGAGGGTGTGCAGCCCTATTGGAGTGTTAGTTATTGAGGGTGTGCTGCACGATTTGAGTTTCAGTAATTGAGGGTGTGCTGCACTTTTGGAGTGTCAGTCAGTGAGGCTGTGCTGCACTATTGAAGTGTCAGGAATTGACGTTGTGCTGCACTATTGGAGTGTCAGTAATTGATGGTGTGCTGCATGATTGGAGTGTCAGTGATTGAGGTTGTGCTGCTCTATTGGAGTGTCAGTAATTGAAGGTGTGTTGCACAATTTTAGACTGAGTAATTGAGGGTGTGCTGCATTTTTGGAGTGGCAGGAATTGACGGTGTGCTGCACTATTGGAGTGTCAGTAATTGATGGTGTGCTGCACTATTGGAGTGTCAGTAATTGTGAGTGTGCTCCTCTATTGGAGTGTCTATAATTGAGGGTCTACTGCATTATCATAGTTTGAGTAATTGACTTTGGGCTGCAGTTTTGGAGTGACTGTTTTTGAGGGTGTGCTGCATTATTGGAGTGCCAGTAATTGTGAGTGTACTCCTCTATTGGAGTGTCTGTAATTGAGGGTGTGCTGCATTATTGGAGTGCCAGTAATGGTGGGTATGCTGCACTATTGTTGAGTCAGTCATTGAGTGTGTGCAGCACTTTTGGAGAGTCAGTAAATGAGGCTCTGCTGCATTATTGGAGTATCAGTAATTGAGGGTATGCTGCAATATTGGAGTTTCAGTAATTGAGAGTGTGCATCACTACTGGTGTGTCAGTAATTGAGGTTATGCTGCATTATTGGAGTGTCAGTAATAGAGGGTGTGCTGCACTTTTGCAGTGTCAGTAATTGAGGGTGTGCTGCACAATAGGAGTGTCAGTAATTAGGGTGTGCTGCACAATTGGAGGGTCAGTAATTGAGGAATGGCTGCACAATTGGAGTGTCAGTAATTGAGGGTGTGCTGCACAAAATGAGTGTCAGTAATTGAAGGTGTGCTGCACAAATGGAATGTCAGAAATTGAGGGTGTGTAGCACTATTAGATTGTCAGTAATTGAGGGTGTACTGCACTATTGGACTGTCAGTTATTGAGAGTGTTCTCCTCTATTGGAGTGTCAGTAATTGAGGGTGTGCTGCATTATTGGAGTGTCAGTAATAGAGGGTGTGCTGCACTTTTGGAGTGTCAGTAATTGAGGGTGCACTGCACTATTGGACTGTCAGAAATTGAGGATGTGCTGCACTAATGGAGGGTCTATATTTGAGGGTGTGCAGCAATATTGGGGTGTCTTAAATTGAGTGTGTGCTGCACTATTGTGTTTCTGAAATTGAGGGAGTGCTGAAGAATTGGAGTGTCAGTGATTAATGGTGTGTGGCTTTACTGGATTTTCGGTAATTGAGGGTGAGCTGCACTATTGGACTGTCAGAAATTGATTGCGTGCTGCACGCTGGGAGTTTCACTAATTGATGTCGTGCAGCACTATTGGTGCGTCAGTAATTGAGGGTGTGCTGCACTAATGCAGGGTCTGTATTTGAGGGTGTGCTGCAATATTGGTTTTTATGAAATTGAGGGTGTGCTGCACTATTGGTGTGACTGAAATTGAGGGTGTGCTTCACGATTGGAGTGTCAGTAATTGTGGTTGAGCTGCAATATTGGAATGTCAGTAATTGATGGTGTGCTGCACTATTGGAGTGTCAGTAATTGATGGTGTGCTGCATGATTGGAGTGTCAGTAATTGAGGGTGTGTTGCACAATTGTAGACTGAGTAATTGAGGGTGTGCCGCACTATTGGATTGTCAGTAACTGACGGTGTGCTGCACGAGTTGAGTTTCAGTAATTGAGGGTGTGCTACACTTTTGGAGTGTCAGTAAGTGAGGCTCTACTGCGTTATTGGAGTTTCAGTGATTGATGGTGTGCTGCACTTTTGGAGTGTCAGTAATTGAGGGTGTGCTGCACGATTTGAGTGTCAGTAATTGAGGGTGTGCTACACTTTTGGAGTGTCAGTAAGTGAGGCTCTGCTGCGTTATTGGAGTTTCAGTGATTGATGGTGTGCTGCACTTTTGGAGTGTCAGTAATTGAGGTTGTGCTGCACTATTGGATTGTTAGAAATTGAGGGTGTGCAGCACTATTGGTGTGTCAATAATTGAGGGTGTGCTGCACTAATGGAGGGTCTGTATTTGAGGGTGTGCTGCAATATTGGTGTTTATGAAATTGAGGGTGTGCTGCACTATTGTTTTTCTGAAATTGAGGGAGTGCTGAAGGATTGGAGTGTCAGTGATTAATGGTGTGAGGCTTTACTGGATTTTCAGTAATTGAGGGTGTGCTGACCTATTGGAGGGTAAGTAATTGAGGGTTAGCTGCACTTTTGGAGTATCAGTAAGTGAGGCTGTGCTGCACTATTGGAGTGTCAGTAACTGATGGTGTGCTGCACTATTGGAGTGTCAGTAATTGATGGTGTGCTGCATGATTGGAGTGTCAGTAATTGATGTTGTGCTGCTCTATTGGAATGTCAGTAATTGAGGGTGTGTTGCACAATTGCAGACTGAGTAATTGAGGGTGTGCAGCACTATTGGATTGTCAGAAATTGAGGGTGTGCTGCACGATTTGAGTTTCAGTAATTGAGGGTGTGCTGCGCTATTGGAGTGTCAGTGAGGCTGTGCTGCACTATTGGAGTGTCAGTAATTGAAAGTGTGCTGCATTATTGGAGTGTCAGTAATTGAGGGTGTGCTACACTGTTGGAGTGTCTGTTATTCTGGGTGTTCTGCAGTATTGGAGTTGATGTAATTGAGGAGTGATGCAAGATTGGAGAATCAGTGATTAATGGTGTGCGGCTATATTGGATTTTCAGTAATTGAGGGTGTGCTGCCCTGTTGGAGGCTCAGTAATTGAGACTGTGCTGCACTTTTGGAGTCTCAGTAATTGGGGGTGTACTGCACTATTGGACTGTCAGAAATTGAGGGTGTGCTGCACTAATGGAGGGTCTATATTTGAGGGTGTGCTGCAATATTGGGGTGTCTGAAATTGAGTGTGTGCTGCACTATTGTGTTTCTGAAATTGAGGGAATGCTGAAGGATTGGAGTGTCAGTGATTAATGGTGTGTGGCTTTACTGGATTTTCAGTAATTGAGGGTGTGCTACACTACTGGACTGTCAGAAATAGATTGCGTGCTGCACGCTTGGAGTTTCACTAATTGATGTTGTGCAGCACTATTGGTGCGTCAGTAATTGAGGGTGTGCTGCACTAATGCAGGGTCTGTTTTTGAGTGTTTGCTGCAATATTGGTTTTTATGAAATTGAGGGTGTGCTGCACTATTGGTGTGACTGAAATTGAGGGAGTGCTTCACGATTGGAGTGTCAGTAATTGTGGTTGAGCTGCAATATTGGAATGTCAGTAATTGATGGTGTGCTGCACTATTGTAGAGTGAGTAATTGCTGGTTTGCTGCACTATTGGAGTGTCAGTAATTGATGGTGTGCTGCATGATTGGAGTGTCAGTAATTGAGGGTGTGCTGCACTATTGGAGTGTCTTTAATTGAGGTTGTGATGCATTATTGCAGTGTCAATAATGGAAGGTGTGCTGCAGTATTGGAGAGTCAGTAATTGTGTGTGTGCTGCACTATTATAGAGTGAGTAACTGAGGGTGTGCTGCAATATTGGAGTGTCAGTAATTCATGTTGTGCTGCAATATTGGAGTGTCAGTAATTGAGGTTGTTCTGCACTATTGTAGAGTGACTAATTGACGTTGTGCTACAGTATTGGAGTGTCAGTATTTGAAGGTGTGCTGCACGATTGGAGTTTCAGTAATTGAGCATGTGCTGCACTTTTTAGAGTGTCAGTAATTGAAGCTATTCTGCACTGTTGGAGTGTCTGTCATTCTGGGTGTGCTGCAGTACTGGAGTTTTTGTAATTGAGAGATGATGCACGATTGGAGAGTCAGTGATTAATGATGTGCGGCTTTATTGGATTTTCAGTAATTGCGTGTGTGCTGCACTATTGGACTGTCAGGAATTGAGTAATTGAGTGTGCACTGCATTATTGGAGTATCAGTATTTGAGAGCGTGCTGCACTATTGGAATGTCGGTAATTGAGGGTGTGCTGCACTATTGGATGTCATTAATTGATGGTGTGCTGCAGTATTGGATTGCCAGTAATTGAGTGTGTGCTGCACTATTATAGAGTGAGTAACTGTGGGGGTGCTCCAATATTGGAGTGTCAGTAATTGATGTTGTGCTGCAATATTGGAGTGACAGTAATTGAGGTTGTGCTGCACTATTGTAGAGTGAGTAATTGAGGTTGTGCTACACTATTGGAGTGTCAGTATTTGAAGGTGTGCTGCACGATTGGAGTTTCAGTAATTGAGCATGTGCTGCACTTTTAGAGTGTCAGTAATTGAAGCTATTCTGCACTGTTGTAGTGTCCGTCATTCTGGGTGCGCTGCAGTATTGGAGATTTTGTAATTGTGGGATCATGCACGATTGGAGAGTCAGTTATTAATGGTGTGCGGCTTTATTGGATTTTCAGTAATTGCGTGTGTGCTGCACTATTGGACTGTCAGCAATTGAGGGAGTGCTGCACTATTGGAGTGTCAGTAATTGAGGGTGTGCTGCATGATTTGAGTTTCAGTAATTGATGGTGTGCTGCACTTTTGGAGTGTCAGTAATTGAGTGTGTGCTGCACTATTGGATTGTCAGAAATTGAGGGTGTGCAGCACTATTGGTGTGTCAATAATTGAGGGTGTGCTGCAGTAATGGAGTTTTTGTACCTGAGGATGTGCTGCAATAATGGTGTGTCTGAAATTGAGGGTGTGCTGCACTGTTGATGTGTCTGAAATTGCGGGCGTGCTGCAGGATTGGAGTGTCTGTATTAGAGGGTTTGCTGCACAGTTAGAGTGTCAGTAATTGAGGGTGTGTTGCACAATGGGAGTGTCATTAATTGAGGGTGTGCTGCAGAATGGGAGTGTCAGTAATTGAGGGTGGGCTGCCCGATTGGGGTGTCAGTAATTGAGATGGTGCTACACTATTGGTGTGTCAGGAATTGAGGGTGTGCTGCACTATTGGAGTGTCAGAATTGACTTTGTGCTGCACTATTGGAGTGTCAGTACTTGAGGGTGTGCTGCACTATATAGAGTGAATAATTGAGTGTGCGCTACATTATTGGAGTATCAGTATTTGAGAGCGTGCTGCACTATTGGAGTGTCAGTAATTGAGTGTGTGCTGCACTATT
Source organism: Isurus oxyrinchus (assembly GCA_026770705.1). Taxonomy (NCBI): domain Eukaryota; kingdom Metazoa; phylum Chordata; class Chondrichthyes; order Lamniformes; family Lamnidae; genus Isurus; species Isurus oxyrinchus. The sequence goes on from JANJGN010000021.1 coordinate 102,791,912, forward strand.
GGATGTCATTAATTGATGGTGTGCTGCACTATTGGATTGTCAGTAATTGAGTGTGTGCTGCACTATTATAGAGTGAGTAACTGAGAGGGGTGCTGCAATTTTGGAGTGTCAGGAATTGATGTTGTGCTGCAATATTGGAGTGTCAGTAATTGAGGGTGTGCTGCACGATTGGAGTTTCAGTAATTGAGGGTGTGCTGCACTATTGCAGTGTCAGTAATTGACGGTATGCTGCATTATTGGAGTGTCAGTAATTGATGGTGTGCTATTCTTTTGGAGTGTCAGGAATTCAGGGTGTGCTGCCCAACTGGAGGGTGAATAATTGAGGAATGGCTGCACAATTGGAGTGTCAGTAATTGAAGGTGTGCTGCACTATTGGAGTGTCAGAAATTGAGGGTTGTCGCACTATTGGATTGTCAGTAATTGAGGGTGTGCTGCACTATTAGACTGTCAGTTATTGAGAGTGTTCTCCTCTATTGGAGTGTCAGTAATTGAGCGTGTGCTGCATTATTGGAGTGTCAGTAATAGAGGGTGCGCTGCCCTTTTGGAGTGTCAGTAATTGAGGGTGTGCTGTACTATTGGACTGTCAGAAATTGAGGGTGTGATGCACTAATGGAGGGTCTGTATTTGAGGGTGTGCTGCAATATTGGTTTGTCTGAAATTGAGTGTGTGCTGCACTATTGTGTTTCTGAAATTGAGGGAGTGCTGAAGGATTGGAGTGTCAGTGATTAATGGTGTGTGGCTTTACTGGATTTTCAGTAATTGAGGGTGCGCTGCCCTATTGGAGGGTAAGTAATTGAGGATGTGCTGCACTTTTGGAGTGTCAGTAATTGAGGGTGTGCTGCACTATTGGACTGTCAGAAATTGATTGTGTGCTGCACTATTGGAGTTTCACTAATTGATGGTGTGCAGCACTATTGGTGTGTCAGTAATCGAGGGTGTGCTGCAATAATGGTGGGTTTGTACTTGAGGATGTGCTGCAATAATTGTGTGTCTGAAATTGATGGTGTGCTGCAGGATTGGAGTGTCTGTATTAGAGGGTTTGCTGCACAGTTAGAGTGTCAGTAATTGAGGGTGTGCTGCACAATGGGAGTGTCATTAATTGAGGGTGTGCTGCACAATGGGTGTGTCAGTAATTGAGGGTGGGCTGCCCGTTTGGGGTGTCAGTAATTGAGATGGTGCTACGCTATTGGTGTGTCTGAAATTGAGGGTGTGCTGCACGATTGGAGTGTCAGTAATTGTGCTTGAGCTGCACTATTGGAATGTCAGTAATTGAGGGTTTGCTGCACTATTGTAGAGTGAGTAATTGATGGTGTGCTGCACTATTGGAGTGTCAGTAATTGATGGTCTGCTGCACTATTGGACTGTCAGTAATTGAGGGTGTGCAGCACTATTGGAGTGTCAGTAATTGATGGTGTGCTGCATGATTGGAGAGTCAGTAACTGAGGTTGTGCTGCTCTATTGGAGTGTCAGTAATTGACAGTGTGTTGCACTATTGGAGTGTCAGTAATTGGGTGTGCTACACTTTTAGAGTGTCAGTAATTGAAGTTATGCTACACTGAGCCAAGTGGTTATGGTACTGGGTTTGTAACCCCAAGATCAAGAGTTCAAATCTCACAATGGCAAACTATGAAACAATGTAACTTCATCTGAAACAGATGGAAACGGGTTTGTACTCGAAAGAGTTGCACTGTTGGAGTGTCTGTCATTCTGGGTGTTCTGAAGTATTGGAGATTTTGTAATTGAGGGGTGATGCACGATTGGAGAGTCAATGATGAATGGTGTGCGGCTTTATTGGATTTTCAGTAATGGAGGGTGTGCTGCAGCATTGCAGTGTCAGTAACTGAGGCTGTGCTGCACTATTGGCTGTCAGTTATTGAGAGTGTTCTCCTCTATTGGAGTGTCAGTAATTGAGGGTGTACTGCACTATTGGAGTGTGAGTAATTGAGGCTGTGCTGCAGTATAGGAGTCCAGTAATGGTGGGTGTGCTGCAGCATTGCAGTGTCAGTAACTGAGGATGTGCTGCACTATTGGAGTGTCAGTTATTGAGAGTGTTCTCCTCTATTGGAATGTCAGTAATTGAGGGTGTACTGCACTACTGGTGTGTCAGTAATTGAGGGTGTGCTGCATTATTGGAGTGTCAGCAATAGAGGGAGTGCTGCAGAATTGGAGTGTCAGTAATTAGGGTGTGCTGCACAATTGGAGGGTCAGTAATTGAGGAATGGCTGCACAATTGGAGTGTCAGTAAATGAGGGTTTGTTACACAAAATGATTGTCACTATTTGAAGGTGTGCTGCACAACATGAGTGTCAGTAATTGAAGGTGTGTAGCACAATTGGAGTGTTAGAAATTTAGGGTGTGTAGCACTATTGGATTGTCAGTAATTGAGGATGTGCTGCACTATTGGACAGTCAGTTATTGAGATTGTTCTCCTCTATTGGGGTGTCAGTAATTGAGGGTTAGCTGCATTATTGTAGAGTCAGTAATTGAGGGTGTGCAGCACTATTGGATTGTCAGTAATTGAGGGTGTGCTGCAATATTGGATTGTCAGTAATTGAGGGTGTGCTGCACTATTGGTGTGTCAATAATTGAGGGTGTGCTGCACTATTGTAGAGTCAGTAATTGAGGGTGTGCAGCACTATTGGATTGTCAGTAATTGAGGGTGTGCTGCAATATTGGATTGTCAGTAATTGAGGGTGTGCTGCAATATTGGATTGTCAGTAATTGAGGGTGTGCTGCACTATTGGTGTGTCAATAATTGAGGGTGTGCTGCACTATTGTAGAGTCAGTAATTGAGGGTGTGCAGCACTATTGGATTGTCAGTAATTGAGGATGTGCTGCACTATTGGACAGTCAGTTATTGAGAGTGTTCTCCTCTATTGGGGTGTCAGTAATTGATGGTGTGCTGCAATATTGGATTGTCAGTAATTGAGGGTGTGCTGCACTTTTGGAGTGTCAGTAAGTGAGGCTCTGCTGCATTATTGGAGTGTCAGTAATTGACGGTGTGCTGCACTATTGCAGTATCAGTAATTGAGCGTGTGCTGCAGTATTGGAGTGTCAGTAATTGAGGATGTTCTGCACTATTGGAGTGTCAGTAATTGAGGGTGTGCTGCACTATTGGAGTGTCTTTAATTGAGGTTGTGATGCATTATTGAAGTGTCAATAATGGAAGGTGTGCTGCAGTATTGGAGAGTCAGTAATTGAGTGTGTGCTGCATTATTGGAGTGTCAGTATTTGAGAGCATGCTGAACTATTGGAATGTCAGTAATTGAGGGTGTGCTGCACTATTGGATGTCATTAATTGATGGTGTGCTGCAGTATTGGATTGCCAGTAATTGAGTGTGTGCTGCACTATTATAGAGTGAGTAACTGAGGGGGTGCTGCAATATTGGAGTGTCAGTAATTGATGTTGTGCTGCAATATTGTAGTGTCAGTAATTGAGGTTGTGCTGCACTATTGTAGAGTGAGTAATTGAGGTTGTGCTACACTATTGGAGTGTCAGTATTTGAAGGTGTGCTGCACGATTGGAGTTTCAGGAATTGAGCATGTGCTGCACTTTTAGAGTGTCAGTAATTGAAGCTATTCTGCACTGTTGGAGTGTCCGTCATTCTGGGTGCACTGCAGTATTGGAGATTTTGTAATTGAGGGATCATGCACGATTGGAGAGTCAGTGATTAATGGTGTGCGGCTTTATTGGATTTTCAGTAATTGAGGGTGTGCTGCACTATTGGAGTGTCAGTAATTGAGGGTGTGCTGCATGATTTGAGTTTCAGTAATTGATGGTGTGCTGCACGTTTGGAGTGTCAGTAATTGAGGATGTGCTGCACTATTGGATTGTCAGAAATTGAGGGTGTGCAGCACTATTGGTGTGTCAATAATTGAGGGTGGGCTGCACTAATGCAGGATCTGTATTTGAGGGTGTGCTGCACTATTGGAGTGTCAGTAATTGAGGGTGTGCTACACTGTTGGAGTGTCTGTCGTTCTGGGTGTTCTGCAGTATTGGAGTTTATGTGATTGAGGGGTGATGCACGATTGGAGAGTCAGTGATTAATGGTGTGCGGCTATATTGGATTTTCAGTTATTGAGGGTGTGCTGCCCTATTGGAGGGTCAGTAATTGAGGGTGTACTGCACTATTGGACTGTCAGCAATTGAGCAATTGAGTGTGCGCTGCATTATTGGAGTATCAGTATTTGAGAACGTGCTGCACTATTGGAATGTCAGTAATTGAGGGTGTGCTGCATGATTTGAGTTTCAGTAATTGATGGTGTGCCGCACTATTGGAGTGTCAGTAATTGTGAGTGTGCTCCTCTATTGGAGTGTCTGTATTTGAGGGTCTACTGCATTATTGGAGTGTGGGTAATTGATTTTGTGCTGCAGTATTGGAGTGTCTGTAATGCTGGTTGTGCTGCACTATTGGATTGTCGTTAATTGAGGGTGTGCTGCACGATTTGAGTTTCAGTAATTGAGGGTGTGCTGCACTATTGGAGGGTAAGTAATTGAGGGTGTGCTACACTGTTGGAGTGTCTGTCATTCTGGGTATGCTGCAGTATTTGAGTTTATGTAATTGAGAGGTGCTGCACGTTTGGAGAGTCAGAAATTAATGGTGTGCGGCTTTATTAGATTTTCAGTAATTGAGGGTGTGCTGCACTTTTGGAGTGTCAGTAATTGAGGGTGTGCCGCACTATTGGACAGTCAGAAATTGATTGTGTGCTGCACTATTAGAGTTTCACTAATTGATGGTGTGCAGCACTATTGGTGTGTCAGTAATTGAGGGTGTTCTGCACTATTGTAGAGTGAGTAATTGATGGTGTGCTGCACTATTGGAGTGTCAGTAATTGATGGTGTGCAGCACTATTGGTGTGTCAGTAATTGAGGGTGTGCTGCACTATTGTAGACTGAGTAATTGATAGTATGCTGCCCTATTGGAATGTCAGTAATTGAGGGTGTGCTGCACTTTTGGAGGGTAAGTAATTGAGGATGTGCTGCACTTTTGGAGTGTCAGTAATTTAGGATGTGCTGCACTATTGGACTGTCAGAAATTGATTGTGTGCTGCACTATTAGAGTTTCACTAATTGATGGTGTGCAGCACTATTGGTGTGTCAGTAATTGAGGGTGTGCTGCACTATTGTAGAGTGAGTAATTGATGGTGTGCTGCACTATTGGAGTGTCAGTAATTGATGGTGTGCAGCACTATTGGTTTGTCAGTAATTGAGGGTGTGCCGCACTATTGGACAGTCAGAAATTGATAGTGTGCTGCACTATTGTAGTTTCACTAATTGATGGTGTGCAGCACTATTAGTGTGTCAGTAATTGAGGGTGTGCTGCACTAATGCAGGGTCTGTATTTGACGGCATGCTGCAATATTGGTATTTATGAAATTGAGGGTGTGCTGTACTATTGGTGTGTCAGTAATTGAGGGTTTGCTGCACTATTGTAGAGTGAGTAAGTGATGGTGTGCTGCATTATTGGAGTGTCAGTAATTGAGGGTGTGCTGCACTATTGGAGTGAGTAATTGATAGTGTGCTGCCCTATTGGAATGTCAGTAATTGATGGTGTGCTGCATTATTGTAGTGTAAGTAATGGATGGGGTGCTGCACTATTGGAGTGTCAGTAATTGAGGATGTGCTGCACGATTGGAGTTTCAGTAATTGAGGGTGTGCTGCACTATGTAGAGTGAATAATTGAGTGTGCGCTGCATTATTGGAGTATCAGTATTTGAGAACGTGCTGCACTATTGGAGTGTCAGTAATTGAGGGTGTGCTGCACTATTGGATGTCATTAATTGATGGTGTTCTGCACTATTGGATTGTCAGTAATTGAGGGTGTGTCGCACTATTGGATTGTCTGAAATTGAGTGTGTGCTGCACTATTGTGTTTCTGAAATTGAGGGAGTGCTGAAGGATTGGAGTGTCAGTGATTAATGGTGTGTGGCTTTACTGGATTTTCAGTAATTGTGGGTGCGCTGCCCTATTGGAGGGTCAGTAATTGAGGATGTGCTGCACTTTTGGAATGTCAGTAATTGAGGGTCTGCTGCACTATTGGAGTTTCACTGATTGATGGTGTGCAGCACTATTGGTGTGTCAGTAATTGAGGGTGTGCTGCACTATTGGATGTCATTAATTGATTGTGTGCTGCACTATTGGATTGTCAGTAATTGAGTGTGTGCTGCACTATTATAGATTGAGTAACTGAGGGGGGTGCTGCAATTTTGGAGTGTCAGTAATTGATGTTGTGCTGCAATATTGGAGTGTCAGTAATTGAGGGTGTGCTGCACGATTGGAGTTTCAGTAATTGAGGGTGTTCTGCACTATTGGAGTGTCAGTAATTGATGGTGTGCTACACTTTTGGAGTGTCAGGAATTGAGGGTCTGCTGCCCAACTGGAGGGTGAGTAATTGAGGAATGGCTGCACAATTGGACTGTCAGTAATTGAGGGTGTGCTGCACAAAATTAGTGTCAGTAATTGAAGGTATGCTGCACTATTGGAGTGTCAGAAATTGAGGATGTGTCGCACTATTGGATTGTCAGTAATTGAGGGTGTGCTGCACTATTAGACTGTCAGTTATTGAGAGTGTTGTCCTCTATTGGAGTGTCAGTAATTGAGGGTGTGCTGCATTATTGGAGTGTCAGTAATAGAGGGTGCGCTGCACTTTTGGAGTGTCAGTAATTGAGGGTGTACTGTACTATTGGACTCTCATAAATAAAGTGTGTGCTGCACTAATGCAGCGACTGTATTTGAGGGTGTGCTGCAATATTGGTTTGTCTGAAATTGAGTGTGTGCTGCACTATTGTGTTTCTGAATTGAGTGAGTGCTGAAGGATTGGAGTGTCAGTGATTAATGGTGTGTGGCTTTACTGGATTTTCAGTAATTGAGGGTGCGCTGCCCTATTGGAGGGTAAGTAATTGAGGATGTGCTGCACTTTTGGAGTGTCAGTAATTGAGGGTGTGCAGCACTATTGGACTGTCAGAAATTGATTGTGTGCTGCACTATTCGAGTTTCACTAATTGAGGTTGTGCAGCACTATTGGTGTGTCAGTAATTGAGGGTGTGCTGCACTATTGTAGAGTGAGTAATTGATGGTGTGCTGCACTATTGGAGTGTCAGTAATTGATGGTGTGCAGCACTATTGGAGTGTCAGTAATTGAGGGTGTGCCGCACTATTGGACAGTCAGAAATTGATTGTGTGCTGCACTATTGTAGTTTCACTAATTGATGGTGTGCAGCACTATTGGTGTGTCAGTAATTGAGGGTGCGCTGCACTAATGCAGAGTCTGTATTTGAGGGCATGCTGCAATGTTGGTATTTATGAAATTGAGGGTGTGCTGTACTATTGGTGTGTCAGTAATTGAGGGTTTGCTGCACAATTGTAGAGTGAGTAAGTGATGGTGTGCTGCATTATTGGAGTGTCAGTAATTGAGGGTGTGCTGCACTATTGGAGTGTCAGTAATTGATGGTGTGCTGCATTATTGTAGTGTAAGTAATGGATGGGGTGCTGCACTATTGGAGTGTCAGTATTTGAGGGTGTGCTACACTGTTGGAGTGTCTGTCATTCTGGGTGTTCTGCAGTATTGGAGTTTATGTGATTGAGGGGTGATGCACGATTGGAGAGTCAGTGATTAATGGTGTGCGGCTATATTGGATTTTCAGTTATTGAGGGTGTGCTGCCCTATTGGAGGGTCAGTAATTGAGGGTGTGCTGCACTATTGGACTGTCAGCAATTGAGCAATTGAGTGTGCGCTGCATTATTGGAGTATCAGTATTTGAGAACGTGCTGCTCTATTGGAATGTCAGTAATTGAGGGTGTGCTGCATGATTTGAGTTTCAGTAATTGATGGTGTGCTGCACTATTGGATTGTCAGAAATTGACGGTGTGCAGCACTACTGGTGTGTCAATAATTGAGGGTGTGCTGCACCAATGCAGGGTCTGTATTTGAGGGTGTGCTGCAATATTGGTGTTTATGAAATTGAGAGTGTGCTGCACTATTGGTGTGTCAGTAATTGAGGGTGTGCTACACTGTTGGAGTGTCTGTCATTCTGGGTGTTCTGCAGTATTGGAGTTTATGTAATTGAGGGGTGATGCACGATTGGAGAGTCAGTGATTAATGGTGTGCGGCTATTTTGGATTTTCAGTAATTGAGGGTGTGCTGCCCTATTGGAGGGTCTGTAATTGAGAATGTGCTGCACTTTTGGAGTGTCAGTAATTGAGGGTGTACTGCACTATTGGACTGTCAGAAATTGAGGGTGTGCTGCACTAATGGAGGGTCTAAATTTGAGGGTGTGCTGCAATATTGGGGTGTCCGAAATTGAGTGTGTGCTGCACTATTGTGTTTCTGAAATTGAAGGAGTGCTGAATGATTGGAGTGTCAGTGATTAATGGTGTATGGCTTTACTGGATTTTCAGTAATTGAGGTTGTGCTGCACTATTGGACTGTCAGAAATTGATTGCGTGCTGCACGCTTGGAGTTTCACTAATTGATGTTGTGCAGCACTATTGGTGTGTCAGTAATTGAGGGTGTGCTGCACTAATGCAGGGTCTGTATTTGAGGGTGTGCTGCAATATGGATTTTTATGAAATTGAGGGTGTGCTGCACTATTGGTGTGACTGAAATTGAGGGAGTGCTTCACGATTGGAGTGTCAGTAATTGTGGTTGAGCTGCAATATTGGAATGTCAGTAATTGATGGTTTGCTGCACTATTGTAGAGTGAGTAATTGCTGGTTTGCTGCACTATTGGAGTGTCAGTAATTGATGGTGTGCTGCATGATTGGAGTGTCAGTAATTGAAGGTGTGTTGCACAATTGTAGACTGAGGAATTGAGGGTGTGCTGCACTATTGGAGTGTCATTAATTGAGGGTGTGCTGCACGAGTTGAGTTTCAGTAATTGAGGGTGTGCTGCACGATTTGAGTGTCAGTAATTGAAGGCGTGCTGCACTATTGGATTGTCAGAAATTGAGGGTGTGCAGCACTATTGGTGTGTCAATAATTGAGGGTGTGCTGCACTATCGTAGAGTCAGTAATTGAGTGTGTGCTGAACTTTTGGAGTGTCAGCAAGTGAGCCTCTGCTGTGTTATTGGAGTGTCAGTAATTGAGGGTGTGCTGCACTATTGCAGTATCAGTAATTGAGCATGTGCTGCAGTATTGGAGTATCAGTAATTGAGGGTATGCTGCACTAATGGAGGGTCCGTATTTGTGGTTGTTATGTAATATTGCTGTGTCTGAAATTGAGGGAGTGATGCACATTTGGTGTGTCTAAAATTGAGGGTGTGCCTCACGACTGGAGTTTGAGCAATTGACGGTGTGCTGCACCATTGCAGTGTCAGTAAATGTGGGTGTGCTATATGATTGGAGTTTCAGTAATTGAGGGTGTGCTTCACTATTGGATTTTCAGTAACTGAGGGTGTGCTGCACTATTGGAGTGTCAGTAATTGAGGGTGTGCTGCACTATTGGAGTGTCTTTAATTGAGGTTGTGATGCATTATTGGAGTGTCAATAATGGAAGGTGTGCTGCAGTATTGGAGAGTCAGTAATTGAGTGTGTGCTGCACTATTATAGAGTGAGTAACTGAAGGTGTGCTGCAATATTGGAGTGTCAGTAATTCATGTTGTGCTGCAATATTGGAGTGTCAGTAATTGAGGTTGTGCTGCACTATTGTAGAGTGAGTAATTGAGGTTGTGCTACAGTATTGGAGTGTCAGGATTTGAAGGTGTGCTGCACGATTGGAGTTTCAGTAATTGAGCATGTGCTGCACTTTTAGAGTATCAGTAATTGAAGCTATTCTGCACTGTTGGTGTGTCTGTCATTCTGGGTGCGCTGCAGTATTGGAGATTTTGTAATTGAGGGATCATGCACGATTGGAGAGTCAGTGATTAATGGTGTGAGGCTTTATTGGATTTTCAGTAATTGAGGGTGTGCTGCACTTTTGGAGTGTCAGTAATTGAGTATGTGCTGCACTATTGGACTGTCTGCAATTGAGCAATTGAGGGTGTGCTGCACTATTGGAGTGTCAGTAATTGAGGGTGTGCTGCATGATTTGAGTTTCAGTAATTGATGGTTTGCTGCACTTTTGGAGTGTCAGTAATTGAGGGTGTGCTGCACTATTGGATTGTCAGAAATTGAGGGTGTGCAGCACTATTGGTGTGTCAATAATTGAGGGTGTGCTGCAATAATGGAGGGTTTGTACCTGAGGATGTGCTGCAATAATGGTGTGTCTGAAATTGAGGGTGTGCTGCACTTTTGATGTTTCTGAAATTGCGGGCGTGCTGCAGGATTGGAGTGTCTGTATTAGAGGGTTTGCTGCACAGTTAGAGTGTCAATAATTGAGGGTGTGCTGCACAATGGGAGTGTCATTAATTGAGGGTGTGCTGCAGAATGGGAGTGTCAGTAATTGAGGGTGGGCTGCCCGATTGGGGTGTCAGTAATTGAGATGATGCTACACTATTGGTGTGTCAGTAATTGAGGGTGTGCTGCACTATTGGAGTGTTAGAAATTGAGGGTGTGCTGCACCATTGGAGTGTCAGAATTGACTTTGTGCTGCACTATTGGAGTGTCAGTACTTGAGGGTGTGCTGCACTATGTAGAGTGAATAATTGAGTGTGCGCTGCATTATTGGAGTATCGGTATTTGAGAACGTGCTGCACTATTGGAGTGTCAGTAATTGAGGGTGTGCTGCACTATTATAGAGTGAGTAACTGAGGGGGGTGCTGCAATTTTGGAGTGTCAGTAATTGATGTTGTGCTGCAATATTGGAGTGTCAGTAATTGAGGGTGTGCTGCACGATTGGAGTTTCAGTAATTGATGGTGTGCTACACTTTTGGAGTGTCAGGAATTGAGGGTGTGCTGCCCAACTGGAGGGTGAGTAATTGAGGAATGGCTGCACAATTGGACTGTCAGTAATTGAGGGTGTGCTGCACAAAATTAGTGTCAGTAATTGAAGGTATGCTGCACTATTGGAGTGTCAGAAATTGAGGGTGTGTCGCACTATTGGATTGTCAGTAATTTAAGGTGTGCTGCACTATTCGACTGTCAGTTATTGAGAGTGTTCTCCTCTATTGGAGTGTCAGTAATTGAGGGTGTGCTGCATTATTGGAGTGTCAGAAATAGAGGGTGCGCTGCACATTTGGAGTGTCAGTAATTGAGGGTGTACTGTACTATTGGACTCTCATAAATAAAGTGTGTGCTGCACTAATGGAGCGACTGTATTTGAGGGTGTGCCGCAATATTGGTTTGTCTGAAATTGAGTGTGTGCTGCACTATTGTGTTTCTGAAATTGAGTGAGTGCTGAAGGATTGGAGTGTCAGTGATTAATGGTGTGTGGCTTTACTGGATTCTCAGTAATTGAGGGTGCGCTGCCCTATTGGAGGGTAAGTAATTGAGGATGTGCTGCACAATTGGACTGTCAGAAATTGATTGTGTGCTGCGCTATTAGAGTTTCACTAATTGATGGTGTGCAGCACTATTGGTGTGTCAGTAATTGAGGGTGTGCTGCACTATTGTAGAGTGAGTAATTGATGGTGTGCTGCACTATTGGAGTGTCAGTAATTGATGGTGTGCAGCACTATTGGTGTGTCAGTAATTGAGGGTGTGCTGCACTATTGTAGAGTGAGTAATTGATAGTGTGCTGCCCTATTGGAATGACAGTAATTGAGGGTGTGCTGCACTTTTGGAGTGTCAGTAATTGAGGGTGTGACGCACTATTGGACAGTCAGAAATTGATTGTGTGCTGCACTATTAGAGTTTCACTAATTGATGGTGTGCAGCACTATTGGAGTGTCAGTAATTGAGGGTGTGCTGCACTATTGTAGAGTGAGTAATTGATGATGTGCTGCACTATTGGTGTGTCAGTAATTGAGGGTGTGCTGCACTATTGTAGAGTGAGTAATTGATAGTGTGCTGCCCTATTGGAATGTCAGTAATTGAGGGTGTGCTGCACTTTTGGAGGGTTAGTAATTGAGGATGTGCTGCACTTTTGGAGTGTCAGTAATTGTGGGTATGCTGCACTATTGGACTGTCAGAAATTGATTGTGTGCTGCACTATTAGAGTTTCACTAATTGATGGTGTGCAGCACTATTGGTGTGTCAGTAATTGTGGGTGTGCTGCACTATTGTAGAGTGAGTAATTGATGGTGTGCTGCACTATTGGAGTGTCAGTAATTGATGGTGTGCAGCACTATTGGTGTGTCAGTAATTGAGGGTGTGCTGCACTATTGCAGAGTGAGTAATTGATAGTGTGCTGCCCTATTGGAATGTCAGTAATTGAGGGTGTGCTGCACTTTTGGAGTGTCAGTAATTGAGGGTGTGCCACACTTTTGGACAGTCAGAAATTGATTGTGTGCTGCACTATTGTAGTTTCACTAATTGATGGTGTGCAGCACTATTGGTGTGTCAGTAATTGAGGGTGTGCTGCACTAATGCAGGGTCTGTATTTGAGGGCATGCTGCAATATTGGTATTTATGAAATTGAGGGTGTGCTGTACTATTGGTGTGTCAGTAATTGAGGGTTTGCTGCACTATTGTAGAGTGAGTAAGTGATGGTGTGCTGCATTATTGGAGTGTCCGTAATGGATGGGGTGCTGCACTATTGGCGTGTCAGTAATTGAGGATGTGCTACACGATTGGAGTTTCAGTAATTGAGGGTATGCTGCACTATTGGACTGTCAGAAATTGATTGTGTGCTGCACTATTAGAGTTTCACTAATTGATGGTGTGCAGCACTATTGGTGTGTCAGTAATTGAGGGTGTGCTGCACTATTGTAGAGTGAGTAATTGATGGTGTGCTGCACTATTGGAGTGTCAGTAATTGATGGTGTGCAGCACTATTGGTGTGTCAGTAATTGAGGGTGTGCTGCACTATTGCAGAGTGAGTAATTGATAGTGTGCTGCCCTATTGGAATGTCAGTAATTGAGGGTGTGCTGCACTTTTGGAGTGTCAGTAATTGAGGGTGTGCCACACTTTTGGACAGTCAGAAATTGATTGTGTGCTGCACTATTGTAGTTTCACTAATTGATGGTGTGCAGCACTATTGGTGTGTCAGTAATTGAGGGTGTGCTGCACTAATGCAGGGTCTGTATTTGAGGGCATGCTGCAATATTGGTATTTATGAAATTGAGGGTGTGCTGTACTATTGGTGTGTCAGTAATTGAGGGTTTGCTGCACTATTGTAGAGTGAGTAAGTGATGGTGTGCTGCATTATTGGAGTGTCAGTAATTGAGGGTGTGCTGCTCTATTGGAGTGAGTAATTGATAATGTGCTGCCCTATTGGAATGTCAGTAATTGATGGTGTGCTGCATTATTGTAGTGTAAGTAATGGATGGGGTGCTGCACTATTGGAGTGTCAGTAATTGAGGATGTGCTGCACGATTGGAGTTTCAGTAATTGAGGGTGTGCTGCACTATTGGATGTCATTAATTGATGGTGCTCTGCACTACTGGATTGTCAGTAATTGAGTGTGTGCTGCACTATTATAGAGTGAGTAACTGAGGGGGGTGCTGCAATTTTGGAGTGTCAGTAATTGATGTTGTGCTGCAATATTGGAGTGTCATTAATTGAGGGTGTGCTGCACGATTGGAGTTTCAGTAATTGAGGGTGTGCTGCATTATTGGAGTGTCAGTAATTGATGGTGTGCTACACTTTTGGAGTGTCAGGAATTGAGTGTGTGCTGCCCAACTGGAGGGTGAGTAATTGAGGAATGGCTGCACAATTGGAGTGTCAGTAATTGAGGGTGTGCTGCACAAAATTAGTGTCAGTAATTGAAGGTATGCTGCACAATTGAAGTGTCAGAAATTGAGGGTGTGTCGCACTATTGGATTGTCAGTAATTGAGGGTGTGCTGCACTATTAGACTGTCAGTTATTGAGAGTGTTCTCCTGTATTGGAGTGTCAGTAGTTGAGGGTGTGCTGCATTATTGGAGTGTCAGTAATAGAGGGTGCGCTGCACTTTTGGAGTGTCAGTAATTGAGGGTGTGCTGCACTATTGGAGTTTCACTAATTGATGGTGTGCAGCACTATTGGTGTGTCAGTAATTGAGGGTGTGCTGCACTATTGGATGTCATTAATTGATGGTGTGCTGCACTATTGGATTGTCAGTAATTGAGTGTGTGCTGCACTATTATAGAGTGAGTAACTGAGGGGGGTGCTGCAATTTTGGAGTGTCAGTAATTGATGTTGTGCTGCAATATTGGAGTGTCATTAATTGAGGGTGTGCTGCATTATTGGAGTGTCAGTAATTGATGGTGTGCTACACTTTTGGAGTGTCAGGAATTGAGGGTGTGCTGCCCAACTGGAGGGTGAGTAATTGAGGAATGGCTGCACAATTGGAGTGTCAGTAATTGAGGGTGTGCTGCACAAAATTAGTGTCAGTAATTGAAGGTATGCTGCACTATTGGAGTGTCAGAAATTGAGGATGTGTCGCACTATTAGACTGTCAGTTATTGAGAGTGTTCTCCTCTATTGGAGTGTCAGTAATTGAGGGTATGCTGCATTATTGGAGTGTCAGTAATAGAGGGTGTGCTGCACTTTTGGAGTGTCAGTAATTGAGGGTGTACTGTACTATTGGACTCTCATAAATAAAGTGTGTGCTGCACTAATGGAGCGACTGTATTTGAGGGTGTGCTGCAATATTGGTTTGGCTGAAATAGAGTGTGTGCTGCACTATTGTGTTTCTGAATTGAGGGAGTGCTGAAGGATTGGAGTGTCAGTGATTAATGGTGTGTGGCTTTACTGGATTTTCAATAATTGAGGGTGCGCTGCCCTATTGGAGGGTAAGTAATTGAGGGTGTGCTGCACTTTTGGAGTGTCAGTAATTGAGGGTGTGCTGCACTATTGGACTGTCAGAAATTGATTGTGTGCTGCACTATTGGAGTTTCACTAATTGATGGTGTGCAGCACTATTGGTGTGTCAGTAATTGAGGGTGTGCTGCACTATTGTAGAGTGAGTAATTGATGGTGTGCTGCACTATTGGAGTGTCAGTAATTGATGGTGTGCAGCGCTATTGGTGTGTCAGTAATTGAGGGTGTGCTGCACTATTGTAGAGTGAGTAATTGATAGTGTGCTGCCCTATTGGAGGGTCAGTAATTGAAAGTGTGCTGCACTAATGCAGGGTCTGTATTTGAGGGCATGCTGCAATATTGGTATTTATGAAATTGAGGGTGTGCTGTACTATTGGTGTGTCAGTAATTGAGGGTTTGCTGCACAATCGTAGAGTGAGTAAGTGATGGTGTGCTGCATTATTGGAGTGTCAGTAATGGATGGGGTGCTGCACTATTGGCGTGTCAGTAATTGAGGATGTGCTGCACGATTGGAGTTTCAGTAATTGAGGGTGTGCCGCACTATTGGAGTGTCAGTAATTGTGAGTGTGCTCCTCTATTGGAGTGTCTGTATTTGAGGGTCTACTGCATTATTGGAGTGTGAGTAATTGATTTTGTGCTGCAGTATTGGAGTGTCTGTAATGCTGGTTGTGCTGCACTATTGGATTGTCGTTAATTGAGGGTGTGCTGCACGATTTGAGTTTGGGGTGCGCTGCCCTATTGGAGGGTAAGTAATTGAGGATGTGCTGCACTTTTGGAGTGTCAGTAATTGAGGGTGTGCTGCACTATTGGACTGTCAGAAATTGATTGTGTGCTGCACTATTGGAGTTTCACTAATTGATGGTGTGCAGCACTATTGGTGTGTCAGTAATTGAGGGTGTGCTGCACTATTGTAGAGTGAGTAATTGATGGTGTGCTGCACTATTGGAGTGTCAGTAATTGATGGTGTGCAGCACTATTGGTGTGTCAGAAATTGAGGGTGTGCTGCACTATTGTAGAGTGAGTAATTGATAGTGTGCTGCCCTATTGGAGGGTCAGTAATTGAAAGTGTGCTGCACTAATGCAGGGTCTGTATTTGAGGGCATGCTGCAATATTGGTATTTATGAAATTGAGGGTGTCCTGCACTATTGGTGAGTCTGAAATTGAGCGTGTGCTGCACGACTGGAGTGTCAGTAATTGTGTTTGAGCTGCACTATTAGAATGTCAGTAATTGAGGGTTTGCTGCACTATTGTAGAGTGAGTAATTGATGGTGTGCTGCATGATTAGAGTGTCAGTAATTGAGGTTGTGCTGCTCTGTCAGAGTGTCAGTAATTGAAGGTGTGCTGCACGATTGGAGTTTCAGTAATTGAGGGTGTGCCGCACTATTGGAGTGTCAGTAATTGTCAGTGTGCTCCTCTATTGGAGTGTCTATAATTGAGGGTCTACTGCATTATCGTAGTGTGAGTAATTGACTTTGGGCTGCAGTATTGGAGTGTCTGTAATTGAGGCTGTGCTGCATTATTGGAGTGCCAGTAATTGTGAGTGCGCTCCTCTATTGGAGTGTCTGTAATTGAGGGTGTGCTGCACTATTGGACTGTCAGAAATTGAGGGTGTGCTGCACTAGTGGATGGTCTATATTTGAGGGTGTGCTGCAATATTGGGGTGTCTGAAATTGAGTGTGTGCTGCACTATTGTGTTTCTGAAATTGAGGGAGTGCTGAAGGATTGGAGTGTCAGTGATTAATGGTGTGTGGCTTTACTGGATTTTCAGTAATTGAGGGTGTGCTGCCCTATTGGAGGGTAAGTAATTGAGGGTGTGCTGCACTTTTGGAGTGTCAGTAATTGAGGGTGTGCTGCACTATTGGACTGTCAGAAATTGATTGCGTGCTGCACGCTTGGAGTTTCACTAATTGATGTTGTGCAGCACTATTGGTGTGTCAGTAATTGAGGGTGTGCTGCACTAATTCAGGGTCTGTATTTGAGGGTGTGCTGCAATATTGGTGTTTATGAAATTTTGGATGTGCTGCGCTATTGGTGTGACTGAAATTGAGGGAGTGCTTCACGAATGGAGTGTCAGTAATTGTGGTTGAGCTGCAATATTGGAATGTCAGTAATTGAGGGTTTACTGCACTATTGTAGAGTGAATAATTGATGGTGTGCTGCACTATTGGAGTGTTAGTAATTGATGGTGTGCTGCATGATTGGAGTGTCAGTAATTGAGGTTGTGCTGCTCTATTGGAGTGTCAGTAATTGAGGGTGTGTTGCACAATTGTAGACTGAGTAATTGAGGGTGTGCAGCACTAATTGTGTGTCAGTAATTGAGCATGTGCTGCACTTTTAGAGTGTCAGTAATTGAAGCTATTCTGCACTGTTGGAGTGTCTGTCATTCTGGGTGCGCTGCAGTATTGGAGTTTTTGTAATTGAGGGATGATGCACGATTGGAGAGTCAGTGATTATTGGTGTGCGGCTTTATTGGATTTTCAGTAATTGAGTGTGTGCTGCACTATTGGACTGTCAGCAATTGAGCAATTGAGTGTGCGCTGCATTATTGGAGTATCAGTATTTGCGAGCGTGCTGCACTATTGGAATGTCTGTAATTGAGGGTGTGCTGCACTATTGGATGTCAGTAATTGAGGGTGTTCTGCAGTATTGGATTGGCAGTAATTGAGTGTGTGCCGCACTATTATAGAGTGAGTAACTGACGGGGTGGTGCAATATTGGAGTGTCAGTATTTGAAGGTGTGCTGCACGATTGGAGTTTCAGTAATTGAGCATGTGCTGCACTTTTAGAGTGTCAGTAATTGAAGCTATTCTGCACTGTTGGAGTGTCTGTCATTTTGGGTGCGCTGCAGTATTGGCGTTTTTTTAATTGAGGGATCATGCACAATTGGAGAATCAGTGATTAATGGTGTGCGGCTTTATTGGATTGTCAGTAATTGAGAGTGTGCTGCACTTTTGGAGTGTCAGTAATTGAGTGTGTGCTGCATTATTGGACTGTCAGCCATTGAGCAATTGCGGGTGTGCTGCACTATTGGAGGGTCAGTAATTGAGGGTGTGCTGCACTTTTGGAGTGTCAGTAATTGAGGGTGTGCTGCACTATTGGATTGTCAGAAATTGAGGGTGTGCAGCACTATTGGTGTGTCAATAATTGAGGGTGTGCTGCAATAATGGAGGGTTTGTACCTGAGGATGTGCTGCAATAATGGTGTGTCTGAAATTGAGGGTGTGCTGCAATTTTGATGTGTCTGAAATTGCGGGCGTGCTGCAGGATTGGAGTGTCTGTATTAGAGGGTTTGCTGCACAGTTAGAGTGTCAGTAATTGAGGGTGTGCTGCACAATGGGAGTGTCAGTAATTGAGGGTGTGCTGCACAATGGGAGTGTCATTAATTGAGGGTGTGCTGCACAATGGGAGTGTCATTAATTGAGGGTGTGCTGCACAATGGGAGTGTCAGTAATTGAGGGTGTGCTGCACAATGGGAGTGTCATTAATTGAGGGTGTGCTGCACAATGGGAGTGTCAGTAATTGAGGGTGTGCTGCACAATGGGAGTGTCAGTAATTGAGGGTGTGCTGCACAATGGGAGTGTCATTAATTGAGGGTGTGCTGCACAATGGGAGTGTCAGTAATTGAGGGTGTGCTGCACAATGGGAGTGTCATTAATTGAGGGTGTGCTGCACAATGGGAGTGTCAGTACTTGAGGGTGTGCTGCACTATGTAGAGTGAATAATTGAGTGTGCGCTGCATTATTGGAGTATCAGTATTTGAGAGCGTGCTGCACTACTGGAGTGTCAGTAATTGAGGGTGTGCTGCACTATTGGATGTCATTAATTGATGGTGTTCTGCACTATTGGATTGTCAGTAATTGAGTGTGTGCTGCACTATTATAGAGTGAGTAACGGAGGGGGAGCTGCAATTTTGGAGTGTCAGTAATTGATGTTGTGCTGCAATATTGGAGTGTCAGTAATTGAGGGTGTGCTGCACGTTTGGAGTTTCAGAAATTGAGGGTGTGCTGCACTTTTGGAGTGTCAGTAATTGATGGTGTGCTACACTTTTGGAGTGTCAGGAATTGATGGTGTGCTGCCTAACTGGAGGGTGAGTAATTGAGGAATGGCTGCACAATTGGAGTGTCAGTAATTGAAGGTCTGCTGCACAAAAATTAGTGTCAGTAATTGAAGGTATGCGGCAAATTGGAGTGTCAGAAATTGAGAGTGTGTCGCACTATTGGATTGTCAGTAATTGAGGGTGTGCTGCACTATTAGACTGTCAGTTATTGAGAGTGTTCTCTATTGGAGTGTCAGTAATTGAGGGTGTGCTGCATTATTGGAGTGTCAGTAATAGAGGGTGCGCTGCACTTTTGGAGTGTCAGTAATTGAGGGTGTGCTGTGCTATTGGACTGTCAGAAATTGAGGGTGTGATGCACTAATGGAGCGACTGTATTTGAGGGTGTGCTGCAATATTGGTTTGTCTGAAATTGAGTGTGTGCTGCACTATTGTGTTTCTGAAATTGAGGGCGTGCTGAAGGATTGGAGTGTCAGTGATTAATGGTGTGTGGCTTTACTGGATTTTCAATAATCGAGGGTGCGCTGCCCTATTGGAGGGTAAGTAATTGAGGGTGTGCTGCACTTTTGGAGTGTCAGTAATTGAGGGTGTGCTGCACTATTGGACTGTCAGAAATTGATTGTGTGCTTCACTATTGGAGTTTCACTAATTGATGGTGTGCAGCACTATTGGTGTGTTAGTAGTTGAGGGTGTGCTGCACTAATGCAGGTTTTGTATTTGAGCGTGTGCTGCAATATTGGTGTTTATGAAATTGAGGGTGTGCTGCACTATTGGTGTGTCTGAAATTGAGGGTCTGCTGCACGATTGGAGTGTCAGTAATTGAGGGTGTGCTGCACGATTTGAGTTTCAGTAACGAGTGTGTGCTGCACATTTGGAATATCAGTAAGTGAGGCTGAGCTGCACTATTGGAGTGTCAGTAATTGATGGTTTGCTGCACTATTGGAGTGTCAGTAATTGATGGTGTGCTGCATGATTGGAGTGTCAGTAACTGAGGGTGTGCTGCTCTATTGGAGTGTCAGGAATTGAGGGTGTGCAGCACAATTGTCGACTGAGTAATTGAGTGTGTGCAGCACTATTGGAGTTTCAGTAACGAGGGTGTGCTGCACTTTTGGTGTATCAGTAAGTGAGGCTGTGCTGCACTATTGGAGTGTCAGTAATTGGGTGTGCTACACTTTTGGAGTGTCAGAAATTGAAGTTATGCTACACTGAGCCAAGTGGTTATGGTACTGGGTTTGTAACCCCAAGATCAAGAGTTCAAATCTCACAATGGCAAACTATGAAACAATGTAACTTCATCTGAAACAGATGGAAACGGGTTTGTACTCGAAAGAGTTACACTGTTGGAGTGTCTGTCATTCTGGGTGTTCTGAAGTATTGGAGATTTTGTATTTGAGGGGTGATGCACGATTGGAGAGTCAGTGATTAATGGTGTGCGGCTTTATTGGATTTTCAGTAATTGAGGGTGTGCTGCAGCATTGCAGTGTCAGTAACTGAGGCTGTGCTGCACTATTGGAGTGTCAGTTATTGAGAGTGTTCTCCTCTATTGGAGTGTAGTAATTGAGGGTGTACTGCACTATTGGAGTGTGATTAATTGAGGCTGTGCTGCAGTATAGGAGCCCAGTAATGGTGGGTGTGCTGCAGCATTGCAGTGTCAGTAACTGAGGATGTGCTGCACTATTGGATTGTCAGTTATTGAGAGTGTTCTCCTCTATTGGAATGTCAGTAATTGAGGGTGTACTGCACTACTGGTGTATCAGTAATTGAGGGTGTGCTGCATTATTGGAGTGTCAATAATAGAGAGTGTGCTGCACATATGGAGTGTCAGTAATTAGGGTGTGCTGCACAATTGGAGGGTCAGTAATTGAGGAATGGCTGCACAATTGGAGTGTCAGTAATTGAGGGTTTGTTGCACAAAATGATTGTCACTAATTGAAGGTGTGCTGCACAACATGAGTGTCAGTAATTGAAGGTGTGCTGCACAATTGGAGTGTTAGAAATTTAGGGTTGTAGCACTATTGGGGTGTCAGTAATTGAGGGTGTGCTGCAATATTCGAGTGTCAGTAATAGAGGGTGCGCTGCACATTTGGAGTGTCAGTAATTGAGGGTGTGCTGTACTATTGGACTGTCAGAAATTGAGTGTGTGCTGCACTAATGGAGGGTCTGTATTTGAGGGTGAGCTGCATTATTGGTGTGTCTGAAATTGAGTGTATGCTGCACTATTGTGTTTCTGAAATTGAGGGAGTGCTGAAGGATTGGATTGTCAGTGATTAATGGTGTGTGGTTTTACTGGATTTTCAGTAATTGAGGGTGTGCTGCCCTATTGGAGGGTAAGTAATTGTGGTTGAGCTGCACTATTGGAATGTCAGTAATCGAGGGTTTGCTGCACTGTTGTAGAGTGAGTAATTGATGGTGTGCTGCATTATTGGAGTGTCAGTAATTGATGGTTTGCTGCATGATTGGAGTGTCAGTAATTGAGGTTGTGCTGCATTATTGTAGTGTAAGTAATGGATAGGGTGCTGCACTATTGGAGTGTCAGTAATTGAGGATGTGCTGCCCGATTGGAGTTTCAGTTATTCAGGGTGTGCCGCACTATTGGAGTGTCAG
This sequence comes from Isurus oxyrinchus, assembly GCA_026770705.1. Taxonomy (NCBI): domain Eukaryota; kingdom Metazoa; phylum Chordata; class Chondrichthyes; order Lamniformes; family Lamnidae; genus Isurus; species Isurus oxyrinchus. The sequence goes on from JANJGN010000021.1 coordinate 102,813,350, forward strand.
TAATTGTGAGTGTGCTCCTCTACTGGAGTGTTTGTATTTGAGGGTCTACTGCATTATTGGAGTGTGAGCAATTGACTTTGTGCTGCAGTATTGGAGTGTCTGTAATTGAGGATGTGCTGCATTTTTGGAGTGGAAGTAATGGAGGGTGTGCTGCACTATTGTTGAGTCAGTCATTGAGTGTGTGCGGCACTTGTGGAGAGTCAGTAAATGAGGCTTTGTTGCATTATTGGTGTATCAGTAATTGAGGGTGTGCTGCAATATTGGAGTTTCAGTAATTGAGAGTGTGCATCACTACTGGTGTGTCAGTAATTGAGGGTATGCTGCATTATTGGAGAGTCAGTATTAGAGGGTGTGCTGCACAATTGGAGTGTCAGTAATTAGGGTGTGCTGCACAATTGGAGTGTCAGTAATTGAGGAATGGCAGCACATTTGGAGTGTCAGTAATTGAGGATTTGCTGCACAAAGTAAGTGTCAGTAATTGTAGGTGTGCTGCACAAATGGAGTGTCAGAAATTGAGGGTGTGTAGCACTATTGGATTGTCAGTAATTGAGGGTGTGCTGCACTATTGGAATGTCAGTTATTGAGAGTGTTCTCCTCTATTGGAGTGTCAGTAATTGAGGGTGTACTACACTATTGGACTGTCAGAAATTGAGTGTGTGCTGCACTATTATAGAGTGAGTAACTGAGGGTGTGCTGCAATTTTGGAGTGTCAGTAATTGATGTGGTGCTGCAATATTGGAGTGTCAGTAAATGATGGTGTGCTACACTTTTGGAGTGTCAGTAATTGAGGGTGTGCTGCACTTTTGGAGTGTCAGTAATTAGGCTGTGCTGCCCTACTGGAGGGTCAGTAATTGAGGAATGGCTGGAAAATTGGAGTGTCAGTAATTGAGGGTGTGCTGCACAATTGGACAGTCAGTTATTGAGAGTGTTCTCCTCTATTGGAGTGTCAGTAATTGAGGGTGTGTAGCACTATTGGATTGTCAGTAATTGAGGATGTGCTGCACCATTGGACAGTCAGTTATTGAGAGTGTTCTCCTCTATTGGAGTGTCAGTAATTGAGGGTATGCTGCATTATTGGAGTGTCAGTAATAGAGGGTGCGTTACACTTTTGGACTGTAAGAAATTGAGGGTGTGCTGCACTAATGGAGGGTCTGTATTTCAGTGTGTGCTGCAATATTGGATTGTCTGCAATTGAGGGTGTGCTGTACTATTGGACAGTTCTGAAATTGAGGGAGTGCTGAAGGATTGGAGTGTCAGTGATTAATGGTGTGTGGCTTTACTGGATTTTCAGTAATTGAGGGTGTGCTGCCCTATTGGAGAGTAAATAATTGAGGGTGTGCTGCACTATTGGAATGTCAGAAATTGATTGTGTTCAGCACTATTGGAGTTTCACTAATTGATGGTGTGCAGCACTATTGGAGTTTCAGAAATTGATTGTGTGCAGCACTACTGGAGTTTCACTAATTGATAGTGTGCAGCACTATTGGTGTGTCAGTAATTGAGGGTGTCCTGCACGATTGGAGTGTCAGTAATTGTGGTTGAGCTGCACTATTGGAATGTCAATAATTGAGGGTTTGCTGCACTATTGTAGAGTGAGTATTTGATGGTTTGCTGCACTATTTGAGTGTCAGTAATTGATGGTGTGCTGCATGATTGGAGTGTCTGTAATTGAGGTTGTGCTGCTCTATTGGAGTGTCAGTTATTGAGAGTGTGTTGCACAATTGTAGACTGAGTAATTGAGGGTTTGCAGCGCAATTGAAGTATCAGTAATTGAGGGTGCACTGCAATATTGGAGTGTCAGTAATTGAGAGTGTGCATCAATACTGGTGTGTCAGTAATTGAGGGTATGCTGCATTATTGGAGTGACAGTAATAGAGGGTGTGCTGCACTTTTGGAGTTTCAGTAAATGAGGGTGTGCTGCACAATTGGAGTGTCAGTAATTAGGGTGTGCTGCACAATTGGAGGGTCATTAATTGAGGGTGTGCTGCACAATTGGAGTGTCAGTAATTGAGGGTGTGCTGCACAATTGGAGTGTCAGTAATTGAAGGTGTGCTGCACAAATGAAGTGTCTGAAATTGAGGGTTTGTAGCACTATTGGATTGTCAGTAATTGAGGGTGTGCTGCACTATTAGACTGTCAGTTATTGAGAGTGTTCTCCTCTATTGGAGTGCCAGTAATTGAGGGTGTGCTGCATTATTGGAGTGTCAGTAATGGAGTGTGTGCTGCACTTTTGGAGTGTCAGTAATTGAGGGTGTACTGCACTATTGGACTGTCATAAATTGAGTGTGTGCTGCACAAATGGAGGGTCTATATTTGAGGGTGTGCTGCGATATTAGTGTGTCTGAAATTGAGTGTGTGCTGCACTATTGTGTTTCTGAAATTGAGGGAGTGCTGAAGGATTGGAGTGTCAGTGATTAATGGTATGTGGCTTTACTGGATTTTCTGTAATTGAGGGTGTGCTGCCCTATTGGAGGGTAAGTAATTGAGGGTGTGCTGCACTATTGGACAGTCAGAAATTGATTGCATGCTGCACGCTTGGAGTTTCACTAACTGATGTTGTGCAGCAGTATTTGTGTGTCAGTAATTGAGGGTGTGCTGCACTAATGCAGGGTCTGTATTTGAGGGTGTGCTGCACTATTGGTGTGACTGAAATTGAGGGTGTGCTGCACGATTGGAGTGTAATTAATTGTGGCTGAGCTGCACTATTGGAATGACAGTATTTGAGGATTAGCTGCACTATTGTAGAGTGAGTTATTGATGGTGTGCTGCACTATTGGAATGTCAGTATTTGAGGGTTAGCTGCACTATTGTAGAGTGAGTCATTGATGGTGTGCTGCACTATTGGAGTGTCAGTAATTGATGGTCTGCTGCATGATTGGAGTGTCAGTAATTGAGGTTGTGCTGCTCTATTGGAATGTCAGTATTTGAGGGTGTGTTGCACAATTGCACACTGAGTAATTGAGGGTGTGCACCACTATTGGATTGTCAGTAATTGAGGGTATGCTGCGCTATTGGAGTGTCAGTAATTGACAGTGTGCTGCGCTATTGCAATGTCAGTATTTGAGGGTGTGTTGCACAATTGCACACTGAGTAATTGAGGGTGTGCACCACTATTGGATTGTCAGTAATTGAGGGTGTGCTGCACTATTGGACTGTCAGTTATTGAGAGTGTTCTCCTCTATTGGAGTGTCAGTAATTGAGGGTTAGCTGCATTATTGTAGAGTGAGTTATTGATGGTGTGCTGCACTATTGGAGTGTCAGTAATGACGGTGTGCTGCGCTATTGGAATGTCAGTAATTGAGAGTGTGCTACACTTTTAGTGTGTCATTAATTGAAGGTATGCTACATTGTTGGAGTGTCTGTCTTTCTGGGTGTGCTGCAGTATTGGTGTTTATGTAATTGAGGGATGCTGCACGATTGGAGAGTCAGTGATTAATTGTGTGCGGCTTTATTGGATTTTCAGTAATTGAGGGTGTGCTGCCCTATTGGAGGGTCAGGAATTGAGGGTGTGCTGCACTTTTGGAGTGTCAGTAATTGATTGTGTGCTGCACTATTGGAGTTTCACTAACTGATGGTGTGCAGCACTATTGGTGTGTCAGTAATTGAGGGTGTGCTGCACTAATGCAGGGTCTGTATTTGAGGGTGTTTTGCAATATTGGTGTTTCTGAAATTGAGGGTGTGCTGCACTACTGGTGTGTCTGAAATTGAGAGTGTGCTGCACGATTGGAGTGTCAGTAATTGTGGTTGAGCTGCACTATTGGAATGTCAGTAATTGATGGTGTGCTGCATGATTGGAGTGTCAGTTATTGAGGTTGTGTGGCACAATTGTAGACTGAGTAATTAAGGGTTTGCAGCGCAATTGGAGTATCAGTAATTGAGGGTGCGCTGCAATATTGGAGTGTCAGTAATTGAGAGTGTGATTCACTGCTGGTGTGTCAGGAATTGACGGTACGCTGCATTATTGGAGTGACAGTAATTGAGGGTGTGCTGCACAATTGGAGTGTCAGTAATTAGGGTGTGCTGCACAATTGGGGGGTCAGTAATTGAGGAATGGCTGCACAATTGGAGTGTCAGGAATTGAGGGTGTGCTGCACAAAATGAGTGTCAGTAATTGAAGGTGTGCTGCACAAATGAAGTGTCTGAAATTGAGGGTGTGCTGCACTATTGGATTGTCAGTAATTGAGGGTGTGCTGCACTATTGGACTGTCAGTAATAGAGGGTGTGCTGCACTTTTGGAGTGTCAGTAATTGAGGGTGTACTGCACTATTGGACTGTCATAAATGGAGTGTGTGCTGCACTAATGGAGGGTCTATATTTGAGGGTGTGCTGCAATATTGGTGTGCCTGAAATTGAGTGTGTGCTGCACTATTGTGTTTCTGAAATTGAGGGAGTGCTGAAGGATTGGAGTGTCAGTGATTAATGGTATGTGGCTTTACTGGATTTTCTGTAATTGAGGGTGTGCTGCCCTATTGGAGGGTAAGTAATTGAGGGTGTGCTGCACTTTTGGAGTGTCAGTAATTGAGGGTGTGCTGCACTATTGGACTGTCAGTTATTGAGAGTGTTCTCCTCTATTGGAGTGTCAGTAATTGAGGGTTAGCTGCATTATTGTAGAGTGAGTTATTGATGGTGTGCTGCACTATTGGAGTGTCAGTAATTGATGGTGTGCTGCATGATTGGAGTGTCAGTAATTGAGGTTGTGCTGCTCTATTGGAATGTCAGTAATTGAGGGTGTGCTGTGCTATTGGAGTGTCAGTAAACGACGGTGTGCTGCGCTATTGGAATGTCAGTAATTGAGGGTGTGCTACACTTTTAGAGTGTCATTAATTGAAGGTATGCTACATTGTTGGAGTGTCTGTCTTTCTGGGTGTGCTGCAGTATTGGTGTTTATGTAATTGAGGAGTGCTGCACGATTGGAGCGTCAGTGATTAATTGTGTGCGGCTTTATTGAATTTTCAGTAATTGAGGGTGTGCTGCCCTATTGGAGGGTCAGGAATTGAGGGTGTGCTGCACTTTTGGAGTGTCAGTAATTGATTGTGTGCTGCACTATTAGAGTTTCACTAACTGATGGTGTGCAGCACTATTGGTGTGTCAGTAATTGAGGGTGTGCTGCACTAATGCAGGGTCTGTATTTGAGGGTGTGCTGCAATATTGGTGTTTCTGAAATTGAGGGTGTCCTGCACTATTGGTGTGTCTGAAATTGAGGGTGTGCTGCACGATTGGAGTGTCAGTAATTGTGGTTGAGCTGCACTATTGGAATGTCAGTAATTGAGGGTTTGCTGCACTATTGTAGAGTGAGTAATTGATGGTTTGCTGCACTATTTGAGTGCCAGTAATTGATGGTGTGCTACATGATTGGAGTGTCAGTTATTGAGGTTGTGTGGCACAATTGTAGACTGAGTAATTAAGGGTTTGCAGCGCAATTGGAGTATCAGTAATTGAGGGTGCGCTGCAATATTGGAGTGTCAGTAATTGAGAGTGTGATTCACTGCTGGTGTGTCAGGAATTGACGGTATGCTGCATTATTGGAGTGACAGTAATTGAGGGTGTGCTGCACAATTGGAGTGTCAGTAATTAGGGTGTTCTGCACAATTGGAGGGTCAGTAATTGAGGAATGGCTGCACAATTGGAGTGTCAGTAATTGAGGGTGTGCTGCACAAAAGGAGTGTCAGTAATTGAAGGTGTGCTGCACAAATGAAGTGTCTGAAATTGAGGGTGTGCTGCACTATTGGATTGTCAGTAATTGAGGGTGTGCTGCACTATTGGACTGTCATAAATGGAGTGTGTGCTGCACTAATGGAGGGTCTATATTTGAGGGTGTGCTGCAATATTGGTGTGCCTGAAATTGAGTGTGTGCTGCACTATTGTGTTTCTGAAATTGAGGGAGTGCTGAAGGATTGGAGTGTCAGTGATTAATGGTATGTGGCTTTACTGGATTTTCTGTAATTGAGGGTGTGCTGCCCTATTGGAGGGTAAGTAATTGAGGGTGTGCTGCACTTTTGGAGTGTCAGTAATTGAGGGTGTGCTGCACTATTGGACTGTCAGTTATTGAGAGTGTTCTCCTCTATTGGAGTGTCAGTAATTGAGGGTTAGCTGCATTATTGTAGAGTGAGTTATTGATGGTGTGCTGCACTATTGGAGTGTCAGTAATTGATGGTGTGCTGCATGATTGGAGTGTCAGTAATTGAGGTTGTGCTGCTCTATTGGAATGTCAGTAATTGAGGGTGTGCTGTGCTATTGGAGTGTCAGTAAACGACGGTGTGCTGCGCTATTGGAATGTCAGTAATTGAGGGTGTGCTACACTTTTAGAGTGTCATTAATTGAAGGTATGCTACATTGTTGGAGTGTCTGTCTTTCTGGGTGTGCTGCAGTATTGGTGTTTATGTAATTGAGGAGTGCTGCACGATTGGAGCGTCAGTGATTAATTGTGTGCGGCTTTATTGAATTTTCAGTAATTGAGGGTGTGCTGCCCTATTGGAGGGTCAGGAATTGAGGGTGTGCTGCACTTTTGGAGTGTCAGTAATTGATTGTGTGCTGCACTATTAGAGTTTCACTAACTGATGGTGTGCAGCACTATTGGTGTGTCAGTAATTGAGGGTGTGCTGCACTAATGCAGGGTCTGTATTTGAGGGTGTGCTGCAATATTGGTGTTTCTGAAATTGAGGGTGTCCTGCACTATTGGTGTGTCTGAAATTGAGGGTGTGCTGCACGATTGGAGTGTCAGTAATTGTGGTTGAGCTGCACTATTGGAATGTCAGTAATTGAGGGTTTGCTGCACTATTGTAGAGTGAGTAATTGATGGTTTGCTGCACTATTTGAGTGCCAGTAATTGATGGTGTGCTACATGATTGGAGTGTCAGTTATTGAGGTTGTGTGGCACAATTGTAGACTGAGTAATTAAGGGTTTGCAGCGCAATTGGAGTATCAGTAATTGAGGGTGCGCTGCAATATTGGAGTGTCAGTAATTGAGAGTGTGATTCACTGCTGGTGTGTCAGGAATTGACGGTATGCTGCATTATTGGAGTGACAGTAATTGAGGGTGTGCTGCACAATTGGAGTGTCAGTAATTAGGGTGTTCTGCACAATTGGAGGGTCAGTAATTGAGGAATGGCTGCACAATTGGAGTGTCAGTAATTGAGGGTGTGCTGCACAAAAGGAGTGTCAGTAATTGAAGGTGTGCTGCACAAATGAAGTGTCTGAAATTGAGGGTGTGCTGCACTATTGGATTGTCAGTAATTGAGGGTGTGCTGCACTATTGGACTGTCAGTAGTAGAGGGTGTGCTGCACTAATGGAGGGTCTATATTTGAGGGTGTGCTGCAATATTGGTGTGCCTGAAATTGAGTGTGTGCTGCACTATTGTGTTTCTGAAATTGAGGGAGTGCTGAAGGATTGGAGTGTCAGTGATTAATGGTATGTGGCTTTACTGGATTTTCTGTAATTGAGGGTGTGCTGCCCTATTGGAGGGTAAGTAATTGAGGGTGTGCTGCACTTTTGGAGTGTCAGTAATTGAGGGTGTGCTGCACTATTGGACTGTCAGAAATTGATTGCATGCTGCACGCTTGGAGTTTCACTAATTGATATTGTGCAGAAGTATTTGTGTGTCAGTAATTGAGGGTGTGCTGCACTAATGCAGGGTCTGTATTTGAGGGTGTGCTGCACTATTGTTGTGACTGAAATTGAGGGTGTGCTGCACGATTGGAGTGTAAGTAAATGTGGTTGAGCTGCACTATCGGAATGTCAGTAATTGATGGTTAGCTGCACTATTGTAGAGTGAGTTATTGATGGTGTGCTGCACTATTGGCGTGTCAGTAATTGAGGTTGTGCTGCTCTATTGGAATGTCAGTAATTGAAGGTGTGTTTGCACAATTGCACACTGAGTAATTGAGGGTGTGCAGCACTATTGGATTGTCAGTAATTGAGGGTGTGCTGCACTATTGGAGTGTCAGTAATTGAGGGTGTGCTGCACAAAGTGAGTGTCAGTAATTGAAGGTGTGCTGCACAAATGGAGTGTCAGAAATTGAGGGTGTGTAGCACTATTGGATTGTCTGTAATTGAGGATGTGCTGCACTATTGGACTGTCAGTTATTGAGAGTGTTCTCCTCTATTGGAGTGTCAGTATTTGAGGGTGTGCTGCACTATTGGACTGTCATAAATTGAGTGTGTGCTGCACTAATGGAGTGTCTATATTTGAGGGTGTGCTGCAATATTGGTTTGTCTGAAATTGAGTGTGTGCTGCACTATTGTGTTTCTGAAATTGAGGGAGTGCTGAAGGATTGGAGTGTCAGTGATTAATGGTATGTGGCTTTACTGGATTTTCTGAAATTGAGGGTATGCTGCCCTACTGGAGGGTAAGTAATTGAGGGTGTGCTGCACTATTGGACTGTCAGAAATTGATTGCATGCTGCACGCTTGGAGTTTCACTAATTGATGTTGTGCAGCAGTATTTGTGTGTCAGTAATTGAGGGTGTGCTGCACTAATGCAGGGTCTGTATTTGAGGGTGTGCTGCACTATTGGTGTGACTGAAATTGAGGGTGTGATGCACGATTGGAGTGTAAGTAATTGTGGTTGAGCTGCACTATTGGCATGTCAATAATTGAGTGTTAGCTTCACTATTGTAGAGTGAGTTATTTATGGTGTGCTGCACTATTGGAGTGTCAGTAATTGATGGTGTGCTGCATGATTGGCGTGTCAGTAATTGAGGTTGTGCTGCTCTATTGGAGTGTCAGTAATTGAGGGTGTGCTGCGCTTTTGGAGTGTCAGTAATTGACGGTGTGCTGCACTATTGGATTGTCAGTAATTGAGGGTGTGCTACACTTTTAGAGTGTCATTAATTGAAGGTATGCTACATTGTTGGAGTGTCTGTCTTTCTGGGTGTGCTGCAGTATTGGTGTTTATGTAATTGAGGGGTGCTGCAGGATTGGAGAGTCAGTGATTAATTGTGTGCGGCTTTATTGGATTTTCAGTAATTGATGGTGTGCTGCCCTATAGGAGGGTCAGTAATTGAGGATGTGCTGCACTTTTGGACTGTCAGAAATTGATTGTGTGCTGCACTTTTGGAGTGTCAGTAATTGATTGTGTGCTGCACTATTGGAGTTTCACTAACTGATGGTGTGCTGCACTATTGGTGTATCAGTAATTGAGGGTGTGCTGCACTAATGCAGGGTCTGTATTTGAGGGTGTGCTGCAATATTGGTGTTTCGAAATTGAGGGTGTCCTGCACTATTGGTGTGTCTGAAATTGATGGTGTGCTGCACGATTGGAGTGTCAGTAATTGTGGTTGAGCTGCACTATTGGAATGTCAGTAATTGAGGGTTTGCTGCACTATTGTAGAGTGAGTAATTGATGGTTTGCTGCACTATTTGAGTGTCAGTAATTGATGGTGTGCTGCATGATTGGAGTGTCAGTTATTGAGGTTGTGTGGCCCAATTGTAGACTGAGTAATTAAGGGTTTGCAGCGCAATTGGAGTATCAGTAATTGAGGGTGCGCTGCAATATTGGAGTGTCAGTAACTGAGAGTGTGATTCACTGCTGGTGTGTCAGGAATTGACGGTATGCTGCATTATTGGAGTGACAGTAATTGAGGGTGTGCTGCACAATTGGAGTGTCAGGAATTAGGGTGTGCTGCACAATTGGAGGGTCAGTAATTGAGGAATGGCTGCACAATTGGAGTGTCAGTAATTGAGGGTGTGCTGCACAAAATGAGTGTCAGTAATTGAAGGTGTGCTGCACAAATGAAGTGTCTGAAATTGAGGGTGTGCTGCACTATTGGATTGTCAGTAATTGAGGGTGTGCTGCACTATTGGACTGTCAGTAGTAGAGGGTGTGCTGCACTTTTGGAGTGTCAGTAATTGAGGGTGTACTGCACTATTGGACTGTCATAAATTGAGTGTGTGCTGCACTAATGGAGGGTCTATATTTGAGGGTGTGCTGCAATATTGGTGTGCCTGAAATTGAGTGTGTGCTGCACTATTGTGTTTCTGAAATTGAGGGAGTGCTGAAGAATTGGAGTGTCAGTGATTAATGGTATGTGGCTTTACTGGATTTTCTGTAATTGAGGGTGTGCTGCCCTATTGGAGGGTAAGTAATTGAGGGTGTGCTGCACTTTTGGAGTGTCAGTAATTGAGGGTGTGCTGCACTATTGGACTGTCAGAAATTGATTGCATGCTGCACGCTTGGAGTTTCACTAATTGATATTGTGCAGCAGTATTTGTGTGTCAGTAATTGAGCGTGTGCTGCACTAATGCAGGGTCTGTATTTGAGGGTGTGCTGCACTATTGTTGTGACTGAAATTGAGGGTGGCTGCACGATTGGAGTGTAAGTAATTGTGGTTGAGCTGCACTATTGGAATGTCAGTAATTGAGGGTTAGCTGCACTATTGTAGAGTGAGTTGTTGATGGTGTGCTGCACTATTGGCGTGTCAGTAATTGAGGTTGTGCTGCTCTATTGGAATGTCAGTAATTGAGGGTGTGTTTGCACAATTGCACACTGAGTAATTGAGGGTGTGCAGCACTATTGGATTGTCAGTAATTGAGGGTGTGCTGCACTATTGGAGTGTCAGTAATTGAGGGTGTGCTGCACTATTGGAATGTCAGTAATTGAGGGTATGCTACATTGTTGGAGTGTCTGTCTTTCTGGGTGTGCTGCAATATTGGTGTTTATGTAATTGAGTGGTGCTGCACGATTGAAGAGTCAGTGATTAATTGTGTGCGGCTTTATTGGATTTTCAGTAATTGAGGGTGTGCTGCCCTATTGGAGGGTCAGTAATTGAGGGTGTGCTGCACTATTGGAGTTTCACTAACTGATGGTGTGCTGCACTATTGGTGTGTCAGTAATTGAGGGTGTGCTGCACTAATGCAGGGTCTGTATTTGAGGGTGTGCTGCAATATTGGTGTTTCTGAAATTGAGGGTGTCCTGCACTATTGGTGTGTCTGAAATTGATGGTGTGCTGCACGATTGGAGTGTCAGTAATTGTGGTTGAGCTGCACTATTGGAATGTCAGTAATTGAGGGTTTGCTGCACTATTGTAGAGTGAGTAATTGATGGTTTGCTGCACTATTTGAGTGTCAGTAATTGATGGTGTGCTGCATGATTGGAGTGTCAGTAATTGATGTTGTGCTGCTCTATTGGAGTGTCAGTTATTGAGGGTGTGTTGCACAATTGTAGACTGAGTAATTGAGGGTTTGCAGCACAATTGGAGTATCAGTAATTGAGGGTGCGCTGCAATATTGGAGTGTCAGTAATTGAGAGTGTGCATCAATATTGGTGTGTCAGTAATTGAGGGTATGATGTATTATTGGAGTGACAGTAATAGAGGGTGTGCTGCACTTTTGGAGTTTCAGTAATTGAGGGTGTGCTGCACATTTGGAGTGTCAGTAATTAGGGTGTGCTGCACAATTGGAGGCTCATTAATTGAGGGTGTGCTGCACAAAATGAGTGTCTGCAATTGAAGGTGTGCTGCACAAATGGAGTGTCAGAAATTGAGGGTGTGTAGCACTATTGGATTGTCAGTAATTGAGGGTGTGCTGCACAAAGTGAGTGTCAGTAATTGAAGGTGTGCTGCACAAATGGAGTGTCAGAAATTGAGGGTTTGTAGCACTATTGGATTGTCTGTAATTGAGGATGTGCTGCACTATTGGACTGTCAGTTATTGAGAGTGTTCTCCTCTATTGGAGTGTCAGTATTTGAGGGTGTGCTGCACTATTGGACTGTCATAAATTGAGTGTGTGCTGCACTAATGGAGTGTCTATATTTGAGGGTGTGCTGCAATATTGGTTTGTCTGAAATTGAGTGTGTGCTGCACTATTGTGTTTCTGAAATTGAGGGAGTGCTGAAGGATTGGAGTGTCAGTGATTAATGGTATGTGGCTTTACTGGATTTTCTGAAATTGAGGGTATGCTGCCCTACTGGAGGGTAAGTAATTGAGGGTGTGCTGCACTATTGGACTGTCAGAAATTGATTGCATGCTGCACGCTTGGAGTTTCACTAATTGATGTTGTGCAGCAGTATTTGTGTGTCAGTAATTGAGGGTGTGCTGCACTAATGCAGGGTCTGTATTTGAGGGTGTGCTGCACTATTGGTGTGACTGAAATTGAGGGTGTGATGCACGATTGGAGTGTAAGTAATTGTGGTTGAGCTGCACTATTGGCATGTCAATAATTGAGTGTTAGCTTCACTATTGTAGAGTGAGTTATTTATGGTGTGCTGCACTATTGGAGTGTCAGTAATTGATGGTGTGCTGCATGATTGGCGTGTCAGTAATTGAGGTTGTGCTGCTCTATTGGAGTGTCAGTAATTGAGGGTGTGCTGCGCTTTTGGAGTGTCAGTAATTGACGGTGTGCTGCACTATTGGATTGTCAGTAATTGAGGGTGTGCTACACTTTTAGAGTGTCATTAATTGAAGGTATGCTACATTGTTGGAGTGTCTGTCTTTCTGGGTGTGCTGCAGTATTGGTGTTTATGTAATTGAGGGGTGCTGCAGGATTGGAGAGTCAGTGATTAATTGTGTGCGGCTTTATTGGATTTTCAGTAATTGATGGTGTGCTGCCCTATAGGAGGGTCAGTAATTGAGGATGTGCTGCACTTTTGGACTGTCAGAAATTGATTGTGTGCCGCACTATTGGACTGTCAGAAATTGATTGTGTGCTGCACTATTGGAGTTTCACTAACTGATGGTGTGCAGCACTATTGGTGTGTCAGTTATTGAGGGTGTGCTGCACTTTTGGTGTTTCTGAAATTGAGGGTGTGCTGCACTACTGGTGTGTCTGAAATTGATTGTGTGCTGCACTATTGGAGTTTCACTAACTGATGGTGTGCAGCACTATGGGTGTGTCAGTAATTGAGGGTGTTCTGCACTAATGCAGGGTCTGTATTTGAGGGTGTTTTGCAATATTGGTGTTTCTGAAATTGAGGGTGTGCTGCACTACTGGTGTGTCTGAAATTGAGTGTGTGCTGCACAATTGGAGTGTCAGTAATTGTGGTTGAGCTGCACTATTGGAATGTCAGTAATTGAGGGTTTGCTGCACTATTGTAGTGTGAGTAATTGATGGTTTGCTGCACTATTTGAGTGTCAGTAATTGATGGTGTGCTGCATGATTGGAGTGTCAGTAATTGATGTTGTGCTGCTCTATTGGAGTGTCAGTTATTGAGGGTGTGTTGCACAATTGTAGACTGAGTAATTGAGGGTTTGCAGCGCAATTGGAGTATCAGTAATTGAGGGTGCGCTGCAATATTGGAGTGTCAGTAATTGAGAGTGTGCATCAATACTGGTGTGTCAGTAATTGAGGGTATGCTGCATTATTGGAGTGACAATAATAGAGGGTGTGCTGCACTTTTGGAGTTTCAGTAAATGAGGGTGTGCTGCACAATTGGAGTGTCAGTAATTAGGGTGTGCTGCACAATTGGAGTGTCAGTAATTAGGGTGTGCTGCACAATTGGAGGGTCAGTAATTGAGGAATGGCTGCATAATTGGTGTGTCAGTAATTGAGGGTGTGCTGCACAAAATGAGTGTCAGTAATTGAAGGTGTGCTGCACAAATGAAGTGTCTGAAATTGAGGGTTTGTAGCACTATTGGATTGTCAGTAATTGAGGGTGTGCTGCACTATTGGACTGTCAGTTACTGAGAGTGTTCTCCTCTATTGGAGTGTCAGTAATTGAGGGTTAGCTGCATTATTGTAGAGTGAGTTATTGATGGTGTGCTGCACTATTGGAGTGTCAGTAATTGATGGTGTGCTGCATGATTGGAGTGTCAGTAATTGAGGTTGTGCTGCTCTATTGGAATGTCAGTAATTGAGGGTGTGCTGTGCTATTGGAGTGTCAGTAATTGAAGGTGTGCTGCGCTATTGGAATGTCAGTAATTGAGGGTGTGCCACACTTTTAGTGTGTCATTAATTGAAGGTATGCTACATTGTTGGAGTGTCTGTCTTTCTGGGTGTGCTGCAGTATTGGTGTTTATGTAATTGAGGGGTGCTGCACGATTGGAGAGTCAGTGATTAATTGTGTGCGGCTATATTGGATTTTCAGTAATTGAGGGTGTGCTGCCCTATTGGAGGGTCAGGAATTGAGGGTGTGCTGCACTTTTGGAGTGTCAGTAATTGATTGTGTGCTGCACTATTGGAGTTTCACTAACTGATGGTGTGCTGCACTATTGGTGTATCAGTAATTGAGGGTGTGCTGCACTAATGCAGGGTCTGTATTTGAGGGTGTGCTGCAATATTGGTGTTTCTGAAATTGAGGGTGTCCTGCACTATTGGTGTGTCTGAAATTGATGGTGTGCTGCACGATTGGAGTGTCAGTAATTGTGGTTGAGCTGCACTATTGGAATGTCAGTAATTGAGGGTTTGCTGCACTATTGTAGAGTGAGTAATTGATGGTTTGCTGCACTATTTGAGTGTCAGTAATTGATGGTGTGCTGCATGATTGGAGTGTCAGTTATTGAGGTTGTGTGGCCCAATTGTAGACTGAGTAATTAAGGGTTTGCAGCGCAATTGGAGTATCAGTAATTGAGGGTGCGCTGCAATATTGGAGTGTCAGTAACTGAGAGTGTGATTCACTGCTGGTGTGTCAGGAATTGATTGTGTGCTGCACTATTGGAGTTTCACTAACTGATGGTGTGCAGCACTATGGGTGTGTCAGTAATTGAGGGTGTTCTGCACTAATGCAGGGTCTGTATTTGAGGGTGTTTTGCAATATTGGTGTTTCTGAAATTGAGGGTGTGCTGCACTACTGGTGTGTCTGAAATTGAGTGTGTGCTGCACAATTGGAGTGTCAGTAATTGTGGTTGAGCTGCACTATTGGAATGTCAGTAATTGAGGGTTTGCTGCACTATTGTAGTGTGAGTAATTGATGGTTTGCTGCACTATTTGAGTGTCAGTAATTGATGGTGTGCTGCATGATTGGAGTGTCAATAATTGATGTTGTGCTGCTCTATTGGAGTGTCAGTTATTGAGGGTGTGTTGCACAATTGTAGACTGAGTAATTGAGGGTTTGCAGCGCAATTGGAGTATCAGTAATTGAGGGTGCGCTGCAATATTGGAGTGTCAGTAATTGAGAGTGTGCATCAATAATGGTGTGTCAGTAATTGAGGGTATGCTGCATTATTGGAGTGACAATAATAGAGGGTGTGCTGCACGATTGTAGTTTCAGTAATTCAGCATGTGCTGCACTTTTAAAGTGTCAGTAATTGAGATGGTGCTACACTATTGGTGTGTCAGTAATTGAGGGTGTGCTGCACTATTGGAGTGTCAGGAATTGAGGGTGTGCTGCACTATTGGAGTGTCAGAATTGACTTTGTGCTGCACTATTGGTGTGTCAGTACTTGAGGGTGTGCTGCACTATGTAGAGTGAATAATTGAGTGTGCGCTGCATTATTGGAGTATCAGTATTTGAGAGCGTGCTGCACTATTGGAGTGTCAGTAATTGAGGGTGTGCTGCACTATTGGATGTCATTAACTGATGGTGTGCTGCACTATTGGATTGTCAGTAATTGAGTGTGTGCTGCACTATTATAGAGTGAGTAACTTAGGGGGTGCTGCAATTTTGGAGTGTCAGTAATTGATGTTGTGCTGCAATATTGGAGTGTCAGTAATCGAGGGTGTGCTGCACGATTGGAGTTTCAGAAATTGAGGGTGTGCTGCACTTTTGAAGTGTCAGGAATTGAGGGTGTGTTACACTGTTGGAGTGTCAGTAGTTGATGGTGTGCTACACTTTTGGAGTGTCAGGAATTGAGGGTGTGCTGCCCGACTGGAGGGTGAGTAATTGAGGAATGGCTGCACAATTGGAGTGTCAGTAATTGAGGGTGTACTGCACAAAATTAGTGTCAGTAATTGATGGTGTGCTGCACAGTTGGAGTGTCAGAAATTGAGGTTGTGTTGCACTATTGGATTGACAGTAATTGAGGGTGTGCTGCACTATTAGACTGTCAGTTATTGAGAGTGTTCTCCTCTATTGGAGTGTCAGTAATTGAGGGTGTGCTGCATTATTGGAGTGTCAGTAATAGAGGGTGCGCTGCACTTTTGGAGTGTCAGTAATTGAGGGTGTGCTGTACTGTTGGACTGTGAGATATTGAGGGTTTGCTGCACTAATGGACGGTCTGTATTTGAGGGTGTGCTGCAATATTGGTTTGTCTGAAATTGAGTGTGTGCTGCACTATTGTGTTTCTGAAATTGAGGGAGTGCTGAAGGATTGGAGTGTCAGTGATTAATGGTGTGTGGCTTTACTGGATTTTCTGTAATTGAGGGTGTGCTGCCCTATTGGAGGGTAAGTAATTGAGGATGTGCTGCACTTTTGGAGTGTCAGTAATTGAGGGCGTGCTGCACAATTGGACTGTCAGAAATTGATTGTGTGCTGCACTATTGGAGTTTCACTAATTGATGGTGTGCAGCACTATTGGTGTGTCAGTAATTGTGGGTGTGCTGCACTAATGCAGGGTTTGTTTTTGAGGGTGTGCTGCAATATTGGTGTTTATGAAATTGAGGTTGTGCTGCACTATTGGTGTGTCTGAAATTGAGGGTGTGCTGCACGATTGGAGTGTCAGTAATTGTGGTTGAGCTGCACTATAGGAATGTCAGTAATTGAGGATTTGCTGCACTATTGTAGAGTGAGTAATTGATGGTGTGCTGCACTATTGGAGTGTCAGTAATTGATGGTGTGCTGCATGATTAGATTGTCTGTAACTGAGGTTGTGCTGCTCTATTGGAGTGTCAGTAATTGAGGGTGTGCTGCATGATTTGAGTTTCAGTAACGAGCGTGTGCAGCACTTTTGGAGTATCAGTAAGTGAGGCTGTGCTGCACTATTGGGGTGTCAGTAATTGACGGTGTGTTGCACTATTGGAGTGTCAGTAATTGGGTGTGATACACTTTTAAAGTGTCAGAAATTGAAGTTATGCTACACTGAGCCAAGTGGTTTTGGTACTGGGTTTGTAACCCCAAGATCAAGAGTTCAAATCTCACAATGGCAAACTATGAAACAATGTAACTTCATTTGAAACAGATGGAAACGGGTTTGTACTCGAAAGAGTTACACTGTTGGAGTGTCTGTCATTCTGGGTTTTCTGAAGTATTGGAGATTTTGTAATTGAGGGGTGATGCACGATTGGAGAGTCAATGATTAATGGTGTGCGTCTTTATTGGATTTTCAGTAATTGAGGGTGTGCTGCCCTATTGGAGGGTAAGTAATTGACGGTGTGCTGCAGCATTGCAGTGTCAGTAACTGAGGCTGTGCTGCACTATTGGAGTTTCAGTTATTGAGAGTGTTCTCTATTGGAATGTAGTAATTGAGGGTGTACTGCAGTATTGGAGTGTGAGTAATTGAGGCTGTGCTGCAGTATAGGATTCCAGTAATGGTGGGTGTGCTGCAGCATTGCAGTGTCAGTAACTGAGGATGTGCTGCACTATTGGATTGTCAGTTATTGAGAGTGTTCTCCTCTGTTGGAATGTCAGTAATTGAGGGTGTACTGCACTATTGGAGTGTGAGTAATTGAGGCTGTGCTGCAGTATGGCAGCGCCAGTAATGGAGGGTGTGCTGCACTATTGGAGAGTCAGTACTTGAGGGTGTGCTGCACAATTGGAGTGTCACTAATTAGGGTGTGCTGCACAATTGGAGTGTCACTAATTGAGGATGTGCTGCAATATTGGAAAGTCAGTAATTGAGGGTGTGCTGCACTTTTGGAGTGTTAGTAATTGAGGGTGTGCTGCAGTATTGTGGAGTCAGTAATTGAGGGTGCGCTACACTTTTGGAGTGTCAGTAAGTGAGGCTCTGCTGCGTTATTGGAGTGTCAGTAATTGACGGTGTGTTGCGCTATTGCAGTATCAGTAATTGAGGGTGTGCTGCAGTATTGGACTGTCAGTAATTGAGGGTGTGCTGTAGTATTGGAGTTTCAGTAATTGAGAGTATGCACCTCTACTGGTGTGTCAGTAATTGAGTGTATGCTGCACTAATGGAAGGTCTGTATTTGAGTGTCTTATGCAATATTGTTGTGTCTGAAATTGAGTGAGTGATGCACCTTTGGTGTGTCTAAAATTGGAAAGTCACTAATTAGGGTGTGCTGCACAATTGGAGTGTCAGTAATTGAGGGTGTGATGCATTATTGGAATGTCAGTAATGGAGGGTGTGCTGCAATATTGGAGTGTCTGTAATTGAGGGTGTGCTGCCCTATTGGAGGGTCAGTAATTGAGGGTGTGCTGCAGCATTGCAGTGTCAGTAACTGAGGCTGTGCTGCACTATTGGAGTGTCAGTTATTGAGAGTGTTCTCCTCTATTGGAGTGTAGTAATTGAGGGTGTACTGGAGTATTGGAGTGTGAGTAATTGAGGCTGTGCTGCAGTATAGGAGTCCAGTAATGGTGGGTGTGCTGCAGCATTGCAGTGTCAGTAACTGAGGATGTGCTGCACTATTGGATTGTCAGTTATTGAGAGTGTTCTCCTCTATTGGAATGTCAGTAATTGAGGCTGCACTGCACTATTGGAGTGTGAGTAATTGAGGCTGTTCTGCAGTATTGGCGTGCCAGTAATGGAGGGTGTGCTGCACTATTGGAGAGTCAGTAATTGAGGGTGTACTGCACTTTTGGAGTGTCAGTACTTGAGGGTGTGCTACACAATTGGAGTGTCACTAATTAGGGTGTGCTGCACAATTTGAATGTCACTAATTGAGGATGTGCTGCACTATTGGAGTGTCCGTAATTGAGGGTGTGATGCATTATTGGAGTGTCAGTAATGGAGGGTGTGCTGCAATATTGGAGAGTCAGTAATTGAGGGTGTGCTGCACTTTTGGAGTGTCATTAATATAGGGTTTGCTGCACTTTTGGAGTGTTAGTAATTGAGGGTGTGCTGCAGTATTGTAAAGTCAGTAAGTGAGGGTGTGCTGCAGCATTGCAGTGTCAGTAACTGAGGCTGTGCTGCACTATTGGAGTGTCAGTTATTGAGAGTGTTCTCCTCTATTGGAGTGTCAGTAATTGAGGGTGTACTGCACTACTGGAGTGTGAGTAATTGAGGCTGTGTTGCAGTATTGGAGTGTCAGTAATGGAGGGTGTGCTGCACGATTTGAGTTTCAGTAATTGAGGGTGTGCTGCACGATTTGAGTTTCAGTAATTCAGGGTGTGCTGCACTTTTGGAGTGTCACTAATTGAGGGTGTGCTGCACTATTGGATTGTCAGAAATTGAGGGTGTGCAGCGCTATTGGTATGTCAATAATTGAAGGTGTGCTGCACTCATGGAGCGTCTGTATTTGAGGATGTGCTGCAGTAACGGTGTGTCTGAAATTGAGGGTGTGTTGTACAATTGATGTGTCTGAAATTGAGGGCGTGCTGCAGGATTGGAGTGTCTGTATTAGAGGGTTTGCTGCACAATTGGAGTGTCAGTAATTGAGGGTGTGCTGCACTATTGGAGTTTCAGGAATTGAGGGTGTGCTGCACTATGTAGAGTTAATAATTGAGGGTGCGCTGCATTATTGGAGTATCAGTATTTGAGAGCGTGCTGCACTATTGGATGTCATTAATTGATGGTATGCTGCACTATTGGATTGTCAGTAATTGAGTGTGTGCTGCACTATTATAGAGTGAGTAACTGAGGGTGTGCTGCAATTTCGGAGTGTCAGTAATTGATGTTATGCTGCAATATTGGAGTGTCAGTAATCGAGGGTGTGCTGCACGATTGGAGTTTCAGTAATTGAGGGTGTGCTGCACTATTGGAGTGTCAGTAATTGATGGTGTGCTACACTTTTAGAGTGTCAGTAATTGAGGGTGTGCTACACTGTTGGAGTGTCTGTCATTCTGGGTGTGCTGCAGTATTGGAGTTTATGAAATTGAGGGGTGATGCATGATTGGAGAGTCAGTGATTAATGGTGTGCGGCTATATTGGATTTTCAGTAATTGAGGGTGTGCTGCCCTATTGGAGGGTCAGTAATTGAGTGTGTGCTGCACTTTTGGAGTTTCACTAATTAATGGTGTGCAGCACTATTGGTGTGTCAGTAATTGAGGGTGTGCTGCACTAATGCAGTGTCTGTATTTGAGGGCGAGCTCCAATATTGGTGTTTCTGAAATTGAGGGTGTGCTGCACGATTGGAGTGTCAGTAATTGTGGGTGTGCTGCACTATTGTAGAGTGAGTAATTGATGGTGTGCTGCTCTATTGGATTGTCAGCTATTGATGGTGTGCTGCACAATTGTAGACTGAGTAACTGAGTGTGTGCTGCACGATTTGAGTTTCTGTAATTGAGGGTGTGCTGCACTTTTGGAGTGTCAGTATGTGAGGCTGTGCTGCATATTGGAATGTCAGTAATTGACAGGGTGCTGCTCTATCGGAGTGTCAGTAGTTGAGGGTGTGCTGCAATATTGGACTTTCAGTAATTGAGGGTGTGCTGCACTATTGGATTGTCTGAAATTGAGGGTGTGCTGCAGGATTGGAGTGTTTGTAATTGAAGGTTTGCTGCACAATTGGAGTGCTAGTAATTGAGGGTGTGGTGCACAATTGGATTGTCAGTAATTGAGGGTGTGCTGCTCAATTTGAGTGTCAGTAATTGAGGGTGTGCTGCACGATTTGAGTTTCATTAATTGAGGATGTGCTGCACTTTTGGAGTGTCAGGAAGTTCGGCTGTGCTGCAGTATTGGAGTGTCAGTAATTGAGGGTGTGCTGCACTATTGGAGTGTTTGTAATTGAAGGTTTGCTGCACAATTGGAGTGTCAGTAATTGAGGGTGTGCTGCACTTTCGGAGTGTTGGTAATTGAGCGTGTGCTGCACTATTGGACTGTCAGAAATTGATTGTGTGCTGCACTATTGGAGTTCACTAATTAATGGTGTGCAGAACTATTGGTGTGTCAGTAATTGAGGCTGTGCTGCACTAATGCAGGGTCTGTATTTGAGGGTGTGCTGCAATATTGGTGTTTCTGAAATTGAGGGTGTGCTGTACGATTGGAGTGTCAGTAATTGTGGGTGAGCTGCACTATTGTAGAGTGAGTAATTGATGGTGTGCTGCTCTATTGGAGTGTCAGTAATTGAGGATGTGCTGCACTATTGGAGTGTCAGTAATTGAGTGCGTGCATCACTATTGGAGAGTCAGTAATTGCGGGTGTACTGCAATATTGGAGAAGCAGTAATTGATGGTGTGCTGCATGATTGGAATGTCAGTAATTGAGGTTGTGCTGCTCTAATGGAGTGTTTGTAATTGAAGGTGTGCAGCACTATTGGAGTGTCAGTAATTGAGGGTGTGCTGCACTTTTGGAGTGTCAGTAATTGAGGTTGTGCTGCTCTAATGGAGTGTTTGTAATTGAAGGTGTGCAGCACTATTGGAGTGTCAGTAATCGAGGGTGTGCTGCACTTTTGGAGTGTCAGTAAATGAGGCTGTGCTGCATATTGGACTATCAGTAATTGATGGAGTGCTGCACTATTGGAGTGTAAGTAATTGAGGGTGTGCTGCACTATTGGAGTGTCAGAAAGTGAGGTTGTGCTGCAATATTGGAATTTCAGTAATTGAGGGTGTTCGGCACTTTTGGAGTGTCAGTAATTGATGGTGTGCTGCACTATTGGAGTTTCACAAATTGATGGTGTGCAGCACAATTGGTGTGTCAGTAATTGAGGCTGTGCTGCACTAATGCAGGGTCTGTATTTGAGGGTGTGCTGCAATATTGGTGTTTATGAAATTGAGGGTGTGCTGCACTATTGGTGTGTCAGTAATTGAGGGTGTGCTGCACTTTTGGAGTGTCAGTAATTGAGGGTGTGCTGCACTGTTGGCGAGTTGACAATTTTTGCACAAATTAGACTGAGTGATTGAGGGTGTGCTGCACTGTTGGACTCTCAGTAATTGAGGGTGTACTGCACGATTTGAGTTTCACTAATTGAGGGTGTGCTGCACTTTTGGCGTGTCAGTAATTGAGGGTGTGCTGCACTATTGGATTGTCAGAAATTGAGAGTGTGCAGCACTATTTATGTGTCAATAATTGAGGATGTGCTGCACTAATGGAGGGTCTGTATTTGAGGATGTGCTGCAATAATGGTGTGTCTGAAATTGAGGGTGTGCTGCACTATTGCTGTGTCTGAAATAGAGGGCTTGCTGCAGGATTAGAGTGTCTGTTTTAGAGGGGTTGCTGCAAAATTGGAGTGTCAGTAATAGAGAGTGTGCTGCACAATGTGAGTGTCAGTAATTGAGGGTGTGCTGCACAATTGGAGTGTCAGTAATTGAGAGGGTGGTACACTATTGGAGTGTCAGTAATTGAGTGTGTGCTGCCCTATAGGAGTGTCAGTAATTGAGAGGGTGGTACACTATTGGAGTGTCAGGAATTGAGGGAGTGCTGAACGATTGGAGTTTCAGTAATTGAAGGTCTGCTGCACTATTGGAGTGTCAGTAATTGAAGGTCTGCTACACTTTTGGAGTGTCTGTCATTCTGGGTGTGCTGCAGTATTGGAATTTATGTAATTGAGGGGTGCTGCACTATTGGAGAGTCAGTGATTAATGGTGTGTGGCTTTATTGGATTTTCAGTAATTGAGGGTGTGCTGCCCTATTGGAGGGTCAGTAATTGAGAGTGTGCTGCACTTTTGGAGTGTCAGAAATTGATTGTGTGCTGCACTATTGGAGTTTCACTAACTAATGGTGTGCAGCATTATTGATGTGTCAGTAATTGAGGGTGTGCTGCACTAATGCAGGTTCTGTATTTGAGGGTGTGCTGCAATATTGGTGTTTCTGAAATTGAGGGTGTGCTGCACTATTGGTGTGTCTGAAAGTGGGGGTGTGCTGCATGTTTGGAGTGTCAGTAATTGTGGTTGAGCTGCACTATTGTAGAGTGAGTAATTGATGGTGTGCTGCACTATTGGAGTATCAGTAATTGAGGGTGTGCTGCACTGTTGGCGAGTTGACAATTTTTGCACAAATTAGACTGAGTGATTGAGGGTGTGCTGCACTGTTGGACTCTCAGTAATTGAGGGTGTACTGCACGATTTGAGTTTCACTAATTGAGGGTGTGCTGCACTTTTGGCGTGTCAGTAATTGAGGGTGTGCTGCACTATTGGATTGTCAGAAATTGAGAGTGTGCAGCACTATTTATGTGTCAATAATTGAGGATGTGCTGCACTAATGGAGGGTCTGTATTTGAGGATGTGCTGCAATAATGGTGTGTCTGAAATTGAGGGTGTGCTGCACTATTGCTGTGTCTGAAATAGAGGGCTTGCTGCAGGATTAGAGTGTCTGTTTTAGAGGGGTTGCTGCAAAATTGGAGTGTCAGTAATAGAGAGTGTGCTGCACAATGTGAGTGTCAGTAATTGAGGGTGTGCTGCACAATTGGAGTGTCAGTAATTGAGAGGGTGGTACACTATTGGAGTGTCAGTAATTGAGTGTGTGCTGCCCTATAGGAGTGTCAGTAATTGAGAGGGTGGTACACTATTGGAGTGTCAGGAATTGAGGGAGTGCTGAACGATTGGAGTTTCAGTAATTGAAGGTCTGCTGCACTATTGGAGTGTCAGTAATTGAAGGTCTGCTACACTTTTGGAGTGTCTGTCATTCTGAGTGTGCTGCAGTATTGGAGTTTATGTAATTGAGGGGTGCTGCACTATTGGAGAGTCAGTGATTAATGGTGTGTGGCTTTATTGGATTTTCAGTAATTGAGGGTGTGCTGCCCTATTGGAGGGTCAGTAATTGAGAGTGTGCTGCACTTTTGGAGTGTCAGAAATTGATTGTGTGCTGCACTATTGGAGTTTCACTAACTAATGGTGTGCAGCACTATTGATGTGTCAGTAATTGAGGGTGTGCTGCACTAATGCAGGTTCTGTATTTGAGGGTGTGCTGCAATATTGGTGTTTCTGAAATTGAGGGTGTGCTGCACTATTGGTGTGTCTGAAAGTGGGGGTGTGCTGCATGTTTGGAGTGTCAGTAATTGTGGTTGAGCTGCACTATTGTAGAGTGAGTAATTGATGGTGTGCTGAACTATTGGAGTATCAGTAATTGATGGTGTGGTGCATGATTGGAGTGTCAGTAATTGAGGTTGTGCTGCTCTATTGGAGTGTCAGTAATTGCGGGTGTGCTGCACTATTGTAGACTGAGTAATTGAGGCTGTGCTGCACTATTGGACTGTCAGAAAGTGAGGGTGTGCTGCACTTTTGGTGTGTCAGTAAATGAGTCTGTGCTGCATATTGGACTGTCAGAAATTGATTATGTGCTGCACTATTGGAGTTCACTAATTAATGGTGTGCAGCACAATTGGTGTGTCAGTTATTGAGGGTGTGCTGCACTAATGCAGAGTCTGTATTTGAGCGTGTGCTGCAATATTGATGTTTCTGAAATTGGGGGTGTGCTTCTCTATTTGTGTGTCTGATATTGTGGGTGTGCTGCACTATTGTCGAGTGAGTAATTGCGGGTGTGCTGCACTATTGGAGAGTCAGCAATTGATGGTGTGCTGCATGATTGGAAAGTCAGTAATTGAGGTTGTGCTGCTCTATTGGAGTGTTTGTAATTGAGGGTGTGCAGCACTATTTGAGTTTCAGTAATTGAGGGGGTGCTGCACTTTTGGAGTGTCAGTAAGTGATGTTGTGCTGCACTATTGGCGTGTCAGTAATTGAGGGTGTGCTACACTATGTAGAGTGAATAATTGAGGGTGTGCTGCACTATTGGAGTATCAGTAAGTGAGGGTGTGGTGCGCAAATGGAGTTTCAGTAATTGAGGATGTGCTGCACAATTTGAGTGTCAGTAATTGAGGATTTGCTGCAGAATTGGAGTGTCAGTAATTGAAGGTCTGCTACACTGTTGGAGTGTCTCTAATTTTGAGTGTGCTGCACTTTTGGAGTTTATGTAATTGTGGGGTGCTTCACGATTGGAGAGTCAGTAATTGATGGTGTGGAATTCCATCATTGAGAGTGTGCTGCCCTGTTGGAGGGTCAGAAATTGAGGGTGTGCTGCACTCTTGGAGAGTCAGTTATTGAGAGTGTTCTCCTCTATTGGAGTGTCAGTAATTGAAGGTGTACTGCACTATTGGATTGTGAGTAATTGAGGCTGTGCTGCAGTATTGGAGTGCCAGGAATGGAGGGTGTGCTGCAGCATTGCAGTGTCAGTAACTGAGGCTGTGCTGCACTATTGGTGTGTCAGTTATTGAGAGTGTTCTCCTCTATTGGAGTGTCAGTAATTGAGGGTGTACTGCACTATTGGAATGTGTGTAATTGAGGCTGTGCTGCAGTATTGGCGTGCCAGTAATGGAGGGTGTGCTGCACTATTGGAGAGTCAGTAATTGAGGGTGTGCTGCAGTTTTGGAGTGTCAGCAATTGAGGGTGTGCTACACAATTGGAGTGTCAGTACATTGAGGATATGCTGCACTATTGGAGAGTCAGTAATTGATGGTGTGCTGCATGATTGGAATGTCAGTAATTGAGGGTGTGCAGCACTATTGGAGTGTCAGTAATTGAGGGGGTGCTGCACTTTTGGAGTGTCAGTAAGTGATGTTGTTTTGCACTATTGGAGTGTCAGTAATTGAGGGTGTGCTACACTATGTAGAGTGAATAATTGAGGGTGAGCTGCACTACTGGAGTGTCCGTAATTGAGGGTGTGCTGCACTATGTAGAGTGAATACTTGAGGGTTTGCTGCACAATTGGAGTTTCAGTAATTGAGGGTGTGCTACACTTTTAGAGTGTCATTATTTGAATGTATGCTACACTGTTGGAGTGTCTGTCATTTTGGGTGTTCTGCAGTATTGGAGATTTTGTAATTGGGGGTGATGCACGTTTGGATGGTCAGTGATTAATGGTGTGCGGCTTTATTGGATTTTCAGTAATTGAGGGTGTGCTGCCCTATTGGAGGGTCAGTAATTGAGGGTGTGCACCACAATTGGAGTTTCACAAATTGATGGTGTGCAGCGCAATTGGTGTGTCAGTAATTGAGGCTCTGCTGCATTAATGCAGGGTGTGTATTTGAGGGTGTGCTGCAATATTGGTGTTTATGAAATTGAGGGTGTGCTGCACTATTGGTGTGTCAGTAATTGAGGGTGTGCTGCACTAATGCAGGGTCTGTATTTGAGGGAGTGCTGCAATATTGGTTTTTCTGAAAATGAGGGTGTGCTGCTCTATTGGTGTGTCTGAAATTTAGGGTGTGCTGTACGATTGGAGTGTCAGTAATTGTGGGTGTGCTGCATTATTATAGAGTGAGTAATTGATGGTGTGCTGCTCTATTGGAGTGTCAGTAATTGAGGATGTGCTGCACTATTGGAGAGTCAGTAATTGAGGGTGTGCTGCACTATTGGAGTGTCAGTAATTCATGGTGTGCTGCATGATTGGAATGTCAGTAATTGAGGTTGTGCTGCTTTATTGGAGTGTTTGTAATTGAGGGTGTGCTGCACTATTTGAGTTTCAGTAATTGAGGGGGTGCTGCACTATTGGTGTGTCAGTAAGTGAGGGTGTGCTGCACTATTGAAGTTTCACTAATTGATGTTGTGCAGCACTTTTGGCGTGTCAGTAATTGAGGGTGTGCTGCACTATTGGTGTGTCAGTAATTGAGGGTGTGCTGCACTATTGCAGGGTCTGTATTTGAGGGTGTGCTGCAATATTGGTGTTTATGAAATTGAGGGTGTGCTGCACTATTGGAGTGTCAGTAATTGAGGTTGTGCTGCACGATTTGAGTTTCACAAATTGAGGGTGTGCTGCACTTTTGGCGTGTCAGTAATTGAGGGTGTGCTGCACTATTGGATTGTCAGAAATTGAGAGTGTGCAGCATTATTTGTGTGTCAATAATTGAGGATGTGCTGCACTAATGGAGGGTCTGTATTTGAGCATGTGCTGCAATAATGGTGTGTCTGAAATTGAGGTTGTGCTGCACTATTGATGTGTCTGAAATTGAGGGCTTGCTGCAGGATTGGAGTGTCTGTATTAGAGGGGTTGCTGCAAAATTGGAGTGTCAGTAATAGACAGTGTGCTGCGCAATGTGAGTGTCAGTAATTGAGGGTGTGCTGCACAATTGTAGACTGAGTAATTGAGTGTGTGCTGCAGAATTGGAGTGTCAGTAATTGAAGGTCTGCTACACTTTTGGAGTGTCTGTAATTTGGAGTGTGCTGCACTTTTGGAGTTTATGTAATTGTGGGGTGTTGAACGATTGGAGAGTCAGTAATTGATGGTGTGGAGCTTTATTGGAATTCCATAATTGAGAGTGTGCTGCCCTGTTGGAGGGTCAGAAATTGAGGGTGTGCTGCAGCATTGCAGTGTCAGGATCTGAGGCTTTTCTGCACTATTGCAGAGTCAGTTATTGAGAGTGTTCTCCTCTATTGGAGTGTCAGTAATTGAGGGTGTACTGCACTATTGGAGTGTGAGTAATTGAGAGAGAGCTCCTCTATTGGAGTGTCAGTAATTGAAGGTGTACTGCACTATTGGAGTGTGAGTAATTGAGGCTGTGCTGCACTATTGGAGTGCCAGTAATGGAGGGTGTGCTGCAGCATTGCAGTGTCAGTAACTGAGGCTGTGCTGCACTATTGGAGTGTCAGTTATTGAGAGTGTTCTCCTCTATTGGAGTGTCAGTTATTGAGGGTGTACTGCACTATTGGAGTGTGAGTAATTGAGGCTGTGCTGCAGTATTGGCGTGCCAGTAATGGAGGGTGTGCTGCACTATTGGAGAGTCAGTAATTGAGGGTGTGCTGCAGTTTTGGAGTGTCAGCAATTGAGGGTGTGCAGCACAATTGGAGTGTCAGTAATTGAGGATATGCTGCACTATTGGAGTGTCAGTAATTGATGGTTTGCTGCACTATTGGAGTGTCAGTAATTGAGGGTGTGCTGCATGATTGGAATGTCAGTAATTGAGGTTGTGCTGCTCTATTGGAGTGTCAGTAATTGAGGGTGTGCTACATTATGTAGAGTGAATAATTGAGGGTGAGCTGCACTATTGGAGTTTCAGTAATTGAGGGTGTGCTGCACTATGTAGAGTGAATACTTGAGGGTGAGCAGCACTATTGGAGTGTCAGTAATTGGGGGTGTGCTGCACTATTGGAATGTCTGTAATTGAGGTTGTGCTGCACTTTTGGAGTGTCAGTAATTGAAGGCATGCTCAACTGTTGGACTGTCTGTCATTCTGGGTGTTCTGCAGTATTGGAGATTTTGTAATTGAGGGGTGATGCACGTTTGGATTGTCAGTGATTAATGGTGTGCGGCTTTATTGGATTTTCAGTAATTGAGGGTGTGCTGCATTATTGGAGTGTAAGTAATTGAGTGTGTGCTGCACAATTGGAGTTTCACAAATTGATGGTGTGCAGCACAATTGGTGTGTCAGTAACTGAGGCTGTGCTGCACTAATGCAGGGTCTGTATTTGAGGGTGTGCTGCAATATTGGTGTTTATGAAATTGAGGGTGTGCTGCACTATTGGTGTGTCTGAAATTGAGGGTGAGCTGCACTTTAGGAGTGTCAGTAATTGAGGGTGTGCTGCACTAATGCAGGGTCTGTATTTGAGGGTGTGCTGCAATATTGGTGTTTCTGAAATTGAGGGTGTGCTGCTCTATTTGTGTATCTGAAATTGAGGTGTGCTGTACGATTGGAGTGTCAGTAATTATGGGTGTGCTGCACTATTATAGAGTGAGTAATTGATGGTGTGCTGCTCTATTGGAGTGTCAGTAATTGAGGATGTGCTGCACTATTGGAGTGTCAGTAATTGATGGTGTGCTGCATGATTGGAATGTCAGTAATTGAGTTGGTGCTGCTCTATTGGAGTGTTTGTAATTGAGGGTGTGCAGCACAATTGTAGTGTCAGTAATTGAGGGTGTGCTGAACATTTTGAGTTTCAGTAATTGAGGGGGTGCTGCACTTTTGGAGTGTCAGTAAATGAGGTTGTGCTGCACTATTGAAGTGTCTGTATTTGAGGGTGTGCTGCACTATTGGAGTGTCAGTAATTGAGTGTGTGCTGCACAATTGGAGTTTCACAAATTGATGGTGTGCAGCACCATTGATGTGTCAGTAATTGGTGCTGTGCTGCACTAATGCAGGGTCTGTATTTGAGGATGTGCTGCAATATTGGTGTTTATGAAATTGAGGGTGTGCTGCACTATTGGTGTGTCAGTAATTGAGGGTGTGCTGCACTGTTGGAGTGTCAGTAAGTGAGGGTGTGGTGCGCAAATGGAGTTTCAGTAATTGAGGATGTGCTGCACAATTTGAGTGTCAGTAATTGAGGATTTGCTGCAGAATTGGAGTGTCAGTAATTGAAGGTCTGCTACACTGTTGGAGTGTCTCTAATTTTGAGTGTGCTGCACTTTTGGAGTTTATGTAATTGTGAGGTGCTTCACGATTGGAGAGTCAGTAATTGATGGTGTGGAATTCCATCATTGAGAGTGTGCTGCCCTGTTGGAGGGTCAGAAATTGAGGGTGTGCTGCACTATTGGAGAGTCAGTTATTGAGAGTGTTCTCCTCTATTGGAGTGTCAGTAATTGAAGGTGTACTGCACTATTGGATTGTGAGTAATTGAGGCTGTGCTGCAGTATTGGAGTGCCAGTAATGGAGGGTGTGCTGCAGCATTGCAGTGTCAGTAACTGAGGCTGTGCTGCACTATTGGTGTGTCAGTTATTGAGAGTGTTCTCCTCTATTGGAGTGTCAGTAATTGAGGGTGTACTGCACTATTGGAATGTGTGTAATTGAGGCTGTGCTGCAGTATTGGCGTGCCAGTAATGGAGGGTGTGCTGCACTATTGGAGAGTCAGTAATTGAGGGTGTGCTGCAGTTTTGGAGTGTCAGCAATTGAGGGTGTGCTACACAATTGGAGTGTCAGTACATTGAGGATATGCTGCACTATTGGAGAGTCAGTAATTGATGGTGTGCTGCATGATTGGAATGTCAGTAATTGAGGGTGTGCAGCACTATTGGAGTGTCAGTAATTGAGGGGGTGCTGCACTTTTGGAGTGTCAGTAAGTGATGTTGTGTTGCACTATTGGAGTGTCAGTAATTGAGGGTGTGCTACACTATGTAGAGTGAATAATTGAGGGTGAGCTGCACTACTGGAGTGTCCGTAATTGAGGGTGTGCTGCACTATGTAGAGTGAATACTTGAGGGTTTGCTGCACAATTGGAGTTTCAGTAATTGAGGGTGTGCTACACTTTTAGAGTGTCATTATTTGAATGTATGCTACACTGCTGGAGTGTCTGTCATTTTGGGTGTTCTGCAGTATTGGAGATTTTGTAATTGGGGGTGATGCACGTTTGGATGTTCAGTGATTAATGGTGTGCGGCTTTATTGGATTTTCAGTAATTGAGGGTGTGCTGCCCTATTGGAGGGTCAGTAATTGAGGGTGTGCACCACAATTGGAGTTTCACAAATTGATGGTGTGCAGCGTAATTGGTGTGTCAGTAATTGAGGCTCTGCTGCACTAATGCAGGGTGTGTATTTGAGGGTGTGCTGCAATATTGGTGTTTATGAAATTGAGGGTGTGCTGCACTATTGGTGTGTCAGTAATTGAGGGTGTGCTGCACTAATGCAGGGTCTGTATTTGAGGGAGTGCTGCAATATTGGTTTTTCTGAAAATGAGGGTGTGCTGCTCTATTGGTGTGTCTGAAATTTAGGGTGTGCTGTACGATTGGAGTGTCAGTAATTGTGGGTGTGCTGCACTATTATAGAGTGAGTAATTGATGGTGTGCTGCTCTATTGGAGTGTCAGTAATTGAGGATGTGCTGCACTATTGGAGAGTCAGTAAGTGAGGGTGTGCTGCACTATTGGAGTGTCAGTAATTCATGGTGTGCTGCATGATTGGAATGTCAGTAATTGAGGTTGTGCTGCTTTATTGGAGTGTTTGTAATTGAGGGTGTGCTGCACTATTTGAGTTTCAGTAATTGAGGGGGTGCTGCACTTTTGGAGTGTCAGTAAGTGAGGGTGTGCTGCACTATTGAAGTTTCACTAATTGATGTTGTGCAGCACTTTTGGCGTGTCAGTAATTGAGGGTGTGCTGCACTATTGGTGTGTCAGTAATTGAGGGTGTGCTGCACTATTGCAGGGTCTGTATTTGAGGGTGTGCTGCAATATTGGTGTTTATGAAATTGAGGGTGTGATGCACTATTGGTGTGTCAGTAATTGAGGGTGTGCTGCACTAATGCAGGGTCTGTATTTGAGGGTGTGCTGCAATATTGGTGTTTATGAAATTGAGGGTGTGCTGCACTATTGGAGTGTCAGTAATTGAGGTTGTGCTGCACGATTTGAGTTTCACAAATTGAGGGTGTGCTGCACTTTTGGCGTGTCAGTAATTGAGGGTGTGCTGCACTATTGGATTGTCAGAAATTGAGAGTGTGCAGCATTATTTGTGTGTCAATAATTGAGGATGTGCTGCACTAATGGAGGGTCTGTATTTGAGCATGTGCTGCAATAATGGTGTGTCTGAAATTGAGGTTGTGCTGCACTATTGATGTGTCTGAAATTGAGGGCTTGCTGCAGGATTGGAGTGTCTGTATTAGAGGGGTTGCTGCAAAATTGGAGTGTCAGTAATAGACAGTGTGCTGCGCAATGTGAGTGTCAGTAATTGAGGGTGTGCTGCACAATTGTAGACTGAGTAATTGAGTGTGTGCTGCAGAATTGGAGTGTCAGTAATTGAAGGTCTGCTACACTTTTGGAGTGTCTGTAATTTGGAGTGTGCTGCACTTTTGGAGTTTATGTAATTGTGGGGTGTTGAACGATTGGAGAGTCAGTAATTGATGGTGTGGAGCTTTATTGGAATTCCATAATTGAGAGTGTGCTGCCCTGTTGGAGGGTCAGAAATTGAGGGTGTGCTGCAGCATTGCAGTGTCAGGATCTGAGGCTTTTCTGCACTATTGCAGAGTCAGTTATTGAGAGTGTTCTCCTCTATTGGAGTGTCAGTAATTGAGGGTGTACTGCACTATTGGAGTGTGAGTAATTGAGGCTGTGCTGCAGTATTGGAGTGCCAGTAATGGAGGGTGTGCTGCAGCATTGCAGTGTCAGTAACTGAGGCTGTGCTGCACTATTGGAGTGTCAGTTATTGAGAGTGTTCTCCTCTATTGGAGTGTCAGTTATTGAGGGTGTACTGCACTATTGGAGTGTGAGTAATTGAGGCTGTGCTGCAGTATTGGCGTGCCAGTAATGGAGGGTGTGCTGCACTATTGGAGAGTCAGTAATTGAGGGTGTGCTGCAGTTTTGGAGTGTCAGCAATTGAGGGTGTGCAGCACAATTGGAGTGTCAGTAATTGAGGATATGCTGCACTATTGGAGTGTCAGTAATTGATGGTTTGCTGCACTATTGGAGTGTCAGTAATTGAGGGTGTGCTGCATGATTGGAATGTCAGTAATTGAGGTTGTGCTGCTCTATTGGAGTGTCAGTAATTGAGGGTGTGCTACATTATGTAGAGTGAATAATTGAGGGTGAGCTGCACTATTGGAGTTTCAGTAATTGAGGGTGTGCTGCACTATGTAGAGTGAATACTTGAGGGTGAGCAGCACTATTGGAGTGTCAGTAATTGGGGGTGTGCTGCACTATTGGAATGTCTGTAATTGAGGTTGTGCTGCACTTTTGGAGTGTCAGTAATTGAAGGCATGCTCAACTGTTGGACTGTCTGTCATTCTGGGTGTTCTGCAGTATTGGAGATTTTGTAATTGAGGGGTGATGCACGTTTGGATTGTCAGTGATTAATGGTGTGCGGCTTTATTGGATTTTCAGTAATTGAGGGTGTGCTGCCCTATTGGAGGATCAGTAATTGAGTGTGTGCAGCACTATTGAAGTGTCTGTATTTGAGGGTGTGCTGCATTATTGGAGTGTAAGTAATTGAGTGTGTGCTGCAGAATTGGAGTTTCACAAATTGATGGTGTGCAGCACAATTGGTGTGTCAGTAACTGAGGCTGTGCTGCACTAATGCAGGGTCTGTATTTGAGGGTGTGCTGCAATATTGGTGTTTATGAAATTGAGGGTGTGCTGCACTATTGGTGTGTCTGAAATTGAGGGTGAGCTGCACTTTAGGAGTGTCAGTAATTGAGGGTGTGCTGCACTAATGCAGGGTCTGTATTTGAGGGTGTGCTGCAATATTGGTGTTTCTGAAATTGAGGGTGTGCTGCTCTATTTGTGTATCTGAAATTGAGGTGTGCTGTACGATTGGAGTGTCAGTAATTATGGGTGTGCTGCACTATTATAGAGTGAGTAATTGATGGTGTGCTGCTCTATTGGAGTGTCAGTAATTGAGGATGTGCTGCACTATTGGAGTGTCAGTAATTGATGGTGTGCTGCATGATTGGAATGTCAGTAATTGAGTTGGTGCTGCTCTATTGGAGTGTTTGTAATTGAGGGTGTGCAGCACAATTGTAGTGTCAGTAATTGAGGGTGTGCTGAACATTTTGAGTTTCAGTAATTGAGGGGGTGCTGCACTTTTGGAGTGTCAGTAAATGAGGTTGTGCTGCACTATTGAAGTGTCTGTATTTGAGGGTGTGCTGCACTATTGGAGTGTCAGTAATTGAGTGTGTGCTGCACAATTGGAGTTTCACAAATTGATGGTGTGCAGCACCATTGATGTGTCAGTAATTGGTGCTGTGCTGCACTAATGCAGGGTCTGTATTTGAGGATGTGCTGCAATATTGGTGTTTATGAAATTGAGGGTGTGCTGCACTATTGGTGTGTCAGTAATTGAGGGTGTGCTGCACTGTTGGAGTGTCAGTAAGTGAGGGTGTGGTGCGCAAATGGAGTTTCAGTAATTGAGGATGTGCTGCACAATTTGAGTGTCAGTAATTGAGGATTTGCTGCAGAATTGGAGTGTCAGTAATTGAAGGTCTGCTACACTGTTGGAGTGTCTCTAATTTTGAGTGTGCTGCACTTTTGGAGTTTATGTAATTGTGAGGTGCTTCACGATTGGAGAGTCAGTAATTGATGGTGTGGAATTCCATCATTGAGAGTGTGCTGCCCTGTTGGAGGGTCAGAAATTGAGGGTGTGCTGCACTATTGGAGAGTCAGTTATTGAGAGTGTTCTCCTCTATTGGAGTGTCAGTAATTGAAGGTGTACTGCACTATTGGATTGTGAGTAATTGAGGCTGTGCTGCAGTATTGGAGTGCCAGTAATGGAGGGTGTGCTGCAGCATTGCAGTGTCAGTAACTGAGGCTGTGCTGCACTATTGGTGTGTCAGTTATTGAGAGTGTTCTCCTCTATTGGAGTGTCAGTAATTGAGGGTGTACTGCACTATTGGAATGTGTGTAATTGAGGCTGTGCTGCAGTATTGGCGTGCCAGTAATGGAGGGTGTGCTGCACTATTGGAGAGTCAGTAATTGAGGGTGTGCTGCAGTTTTGGAGTGTCAGCAATTGAGGGTGTGCTACACAATTGGAGTGTCAGTACATTGAGGATATGCTGCACTATTGGAGAGTCAGTAATTGATGGTGTGCTGCATGATTGGAATGTCAGTAATTGAGGGTGTGCAGCACTATTGGAGTGTCAGTAATTGAGGGGGTGCTGCACTTTTGGAGTGTCAGTAAGTGATGTTGTGTTGCACTATTGGAGTGTCAGTAATTGAGGGTGTGCTACACTATGTAGAGTGAATAATTGAGGGTGAGCTGCACTACTGGAGTGTCCGTAATTGAGGGTGTGCTGCACTATGTAGAGTGAATACTTGAGGGTTTGCTGCACAATTGGAGTTTCAGTAATTGAGGGTGTGCTACACTTTTAGAGTGTCATTATTTGAATGTATGCTACACTGCTGGAGTGTCTGTCATTTTGGGTGTTCTGCAGTATTGGAGATTTTGTAATTGGGGGTGATGCACGTTTGGATGTTCAGTGATTAATGGTGTGCGGCTTTATTGGATTTTCAGTAATTGAGGGTGTGCTGCCCTATTGGAGGGTCAGTAATTGAGGGTGTGCACCACAATTGGAGTTTCACAAATTGATGGTGTGCAGCGTAATTGGTGTGTCAGTAATTGAGGCTCTGCTGCACTAATGCAGGGTGTGTATTTGAGGGTGTGCTGCAATATTGGTGTTTATGAAATTGAGGGTGTGCTGCACTATTGGTGTGTCAGTAATTGAGGGTGTGCTGCACTAATGCAGGGTCTGTATTTGAGGGAGTGCTGCAATATTGGTTTTTCTGAAAATGAGGGTGTGCTGCTCTATTGGTGTGTCTGAAATTTAGGGTGTGCTGTACGATTGGAGTGTCAGTAATTGTGGGTGTGCTGCACTATTATAGAGTGAGTAATTGATGGTGTGCTGCTCTATTGGAGTGTCAGTAATTGAGGATGTGCTGCACTATTGGAGAGTCAGTAAGTGAGGGTGTGCTGCACTATTGGAGTGTCAGTAATTCATGGTGTGCTGCATGATTGGAATGTCAGTAATTGAGGTTGTGCTGCTTTATTGGAGTGTTTGTAATTGAGGGTGTGCTGCACTATTTGAGTTTCAGTAATTGAGGGGGTGCTGCACTTTTGGAGTGTCAGTAAGTGAGGGTGTGCTGCACTATTGAAGTTTCACTAATTGATGTTGTGCAGCACTTTTGGCGTGTCAGTAATTGAGGGTGTGCTGCACTATTGGTGTGTCAGTAATTGAGGGTGTGCTGCACTATTGCAGGGTCTGTATTTGAGGGTGTGCTGCAATATTGGTGTTTATGAAATTGAGGGTGTGATGCACTATTGGTGTGTCAGTAATTGAGGGTGTGCTGCACTAATGCAGGGTCTGTATTTGAGGGTGTGCTGCAATATTGGTGTTTATGAAATTGAGGGTGTGCTGCACTATTGGAGTGTCAGTAATTGAGGTTGTGCTGCACGATTTGAGTTTCACAAATTGAGGGTGTGCTGCACTTTTGGCGTGTCAGTAATTGAGGGTGTGCTGCACTATTGGATTGTCAGAAATTGAGAGTGTGCAGCATTATTTGTGTGTCAATAATTGAGGATGTGCTGCACTAATGGAGGGTCTGTATTTGAGCATGTGCTGCAATAATGGTGTGTCTGAAATTGAGGTTGTGCTGCACTATTGATGTGTCTGAAATTGAGGGCTTGCTGCAGGATTGGAGTGTCTGTATTAGAGGGGTTGCTGCAAAATTGGAGTGTCAGTAATAGACAGTGTGCTGCGCAATGTGAGTGTCAGTAATTGAGGGTGTGCTGCACAATTGTAGACTGAGTAATTGAGTGTGTGCTGCAGAATTGGAGTGTCAGTAATTGAAGGTCTGCTACACTTTTGGAGTGTCTGTAATTTGGAGTGTGCTGCACTTTTGGAGTTTATGTAATTGTGGGGTGTTGAACGATTGGAGAGTCAGTAATTGATGGTGTGGAGCTTTATTGGAATTCCATAATTGAGAGTGTGCTGCCCTGTTGGAGGGTCAGAAATTGAGGGTGTGCTGCAGCATTGCAGTGTCAGGATCTGAGGCTTTTCTGCACTATTGCAGAGTCAGTTATTGAGAGTGTTCTCCTCTATTGGAGTGTCAGTAATTGAGGGTGTACTGCACTATTGGAGTGTGAGTAATTGAGGCTGTGCTGCAGTATTGGAGTGCCAGTAATGGAGGGTGTGCTGCAGCATTGCAGTGTCAGTAACTGAGGCTGTGCTGCACTATTGGAGTGTCAGTTATTGAGAGTGTTCTCCTCTATTGGAGTGTCAGTTATTGAGGGTGTACTGCACTATTGGAGTGTGAGTAATTGAGGCTGTGCTGCAGTATTGGCGTGCCAGTAATGGAGGGTGTGCTGCACTATTGGAGAGTCAGTAATTGAGGGTGTGCTGCAGTTTTGGAGTGTCAGCAATTGAGGGTGTGCAGCACAATTGGAGTGTCAGTAATTGAGGATATGCTGCACTATTGGAGTGTCAGTAATTGATGGTTTGCTGCACTATTGGAGTGTCAGTAATTGAGGGTGTGCTGCATGATTGGAATGTCAGTAATTGAGGTTGTGCTGCTCTATTGGAGTGTCAGTAATTGAGGGTGTGCTACATTATGTAGAGTGAATAATTGAGGGTGAGCTGCACTATTGGAGTTTCAGTAATTGAGGGTGTGCTGCACTATGTAGAGTGAATACTTGAGGGTGAGCAGCACTATTGGAGTGTCAGTAATTGGGGGTGTGCTGCACTATTGGAATGTCTGTAATTGAGGTTGTGCTGCACTTTTGGAGTGTCAGTAATTGAAGGCATGCTCAACTGTTGGACTGTCTGTCATTCTGGGTGTTCTGCAGTATTGGAGATTTTGTAATTGAGGGGTGATGCACGTTTGGATTGTCAGTGATTAATGGTGTGCGGCTTTATTGGATTTTCAGTAATTGAGGGTGTGCTGCCCTATTGGAGGATCAGTAATTGAGTGTGTGCAGCACTATTGAAGTGTCTGTATTTGAGGGTGTGCTGCATTATTGGAGTGTAAGTAATTGAGTGTGTGCTGCAGAATTGGAGTTTCACAAATTGATGGTGTGCAGCACAATTGGTGTGTCAGTAACTGAGGCTGTGCTGCACTAATGCAGGGTCTGTATTTGAGGGTGTGCTGCAATATTGGTGTTTATGAAATTGAGGGTGTGCTGCACTATTGGTGTGTCTGAAATTGAGGGTGAGCTGCACTTTAGGAGTGTCAGTAATTGAGGGTGTGCTGCACTAATGCAGGGTCTGTATTTGAGGGTGTGCTGCAATATTGGTGTTTCTGAAATTGAGGGTGTGCTGCTCTATTTGTGTATCTGAAATTGAGGTGTGCTGTACGATTGGAGTGTCAGTAATTATGGGTGTGCTGCACTATTATAGAGTGAGTAATTGATGGTGTGCTGCTCTATTGGAGTGTCAGTAATTGAGGATGTGCTGCACTATTGGAGTGTCAGTAATTGATGGTGTGCTGCATGATTGGAATGTCAGTAATTGAGTTGGTGCTGCTCTATTGGAGTGTTTGTAATTGAGGGTGTGCAGCACAATTGTAGTGTCAGTAATTGAGGGTGTGCTGAACATTTTGAGTTTCAGTAATTGAGGGGGTGCTGCACTTTTGGAGTGTCAGTAAATGAGGTTGTGCTGCACTATTGAAATGTCTGTATTTGAGGGTGTGCTGCACTATTGGAGTGTCAGTAATTGAGTGTGTGCTGCACAATTGGAGTTTCACAAATTGATGGTGTGCAGCACCATTGATGTGTCAGTAATTGGTGCTGTGCTGCACTAATGCAGGGTCTGTATTTGAGGATGTGCTGCAATATTGGTGTTTATGAAATTGAGGGTGTGCT
This sequence comes from Isurus oxyrinchus, assembly GCA_026770705.1. NCBI lineage: Eukaryota > Metazoa > Chordata > Chondrichthyes > Lamniformes > Lamnidae > Isurus > Isurus oxyrinchus. The sequence continues at coordinate 102,851,388 of JANJGN010000021.1, forward strand.
GCACTATTGGTGTGTCAGTAATTGAGGGTGTGCTGCACTGTTGGAGTGTCAGTAATTGAAGGTGTGCTGCACTGTTGGCGAGTTGATAATTGAGGGCTTTTGCACAATTTAGACTGAGTAATTGAGGGTGTGCTGCACTATTGGACTGTCAGTAATTGAGGGTGTACTGCACGATTTCAGTTTCACTAATTTAGGGTGTGCTGCACTTTTGGCGTGTCAGTAATTGAGGGTGTGCTGCACTATTGGATTGTCAGAAATTGAGAGTGTGCAGCACTATTTGTGTGTCAATAATTGAGGATGTGCTACACTAATGGAGGGTCTGTATTTGAGAATGTGTTGCAATAATGGTGTGTCTGAAATTGAGGGTGTGCTGCACTATTGATGTGTCTGAAATTGAGGGCTTGCTGCAGGATTGGAGTGTCTGTATTAGAGGGGTTGCTGCAAAATTGGAGTGTCAGTAATAGAGAGTGTGCTGCACAATGTGAGTGTCAGTAATTGAGGATGTGCTGCACTATTGGAGTTTCAGTAATTGAGGGTGTGCTGCGCTATTGGACTGTCTGAAATTGAGTGTGTGCTGCACGATTGGAGTGTTTGTAATTGAAGGTTTGCTGCGCAATTGTAGTGTCAGTAATTGAGGGTGTGTTGCACTTTGGGAGTGTTGGTAATTGAGGGTGTGCTGCACTATTGGACTGTCAGAAATTGATTGTGTGCTGCCCTATTGGAGTTCACTAATTAATGGTGTGCAGCATTATTGATGTGTCAGTAATTGAGGGTGTGCTGCACTAATGCAAAGTCTGTGTTTGAGGGTGTGCTGCAATATTGGTGTTTCTGAAATTGAGGCTGTGCTTCTCTATTTGTGTGCCTGAAATTGTGGGTGTGCTGCACTATTGTAGAGTGAGTAATTGAGGGTGTGATGCTCTATTGTAGTGTCAGTAATTGATGGTGTGCTGCCTGATTGGAGTGTCAGAAATTGAGGTTGTGCTGCTCTATTGGAATGTCAGTAATTGAGGGTGTGCTGCACAATTGTAGACTGAGTAATTGAGTGTGTGCTGCACTATTGGAGTGTCAGTAATTGGGGGTGTGCTGCATGATTTGAGTTTCGTTAATTGAGGATGTGCTGCACTTTTGGAGTGTCAGGAAGTTCGGCTGTGCTGCATATTGTAGTGTCAGTAATTTAGAGGGTGCTGCACTATTGGAGTGTCAGTAATTGATGGTGTGCTGCACTATTGGAGTGTCAGTAATTGAGTGTGTGCTGCACTATTGGACTGTCAGAAAGTGAGGTTGTGCTGCAATATTGGAATTTCAGTAATTGAGGGTGTTCTGCGCTATTCGATTGTCTGAAATTGAGGGTGTGCTGCACTATTGGAGTGTCAGTAATTGAGTGTGTGCTGCACTATTGGACTGTCAGAAAGTGAGATTGTGCTGCAATATTGGAATTTCAGTAATTGAGGGTGTTCTGCACTATTGGATTGTCTGAAATTGAGGGTGTGCTGCACGATTGGAGTTTTTGTAATTGAAGGTTTGCTGCACAATTTGAGTGTCAGTAATTGAGTGTGTGCTGCACTTTTGGAGTGTCAGTAATTGAGGGTGTGCTGCACTATTCGACTGTCAGAAATTGATTGTGTGCTGCACTATTGGAGTTCACTAATTAATGGTGTGCAACACTATTGGTGTGTCAGTATATGAGGCTGTGCTGCACTAATGCAGGGTTTGTATTTGAGGATGTGCTGCAATATTGGTGTTTCTGAAATTGAGGGTGTACTTCTCTATTTGTGTGTCTGAAATTGAGGGTGTGCTGCACGATTGGAGTGTCAGTAATTGTGGGTGTGCTGCTCTATTATAGAGTGAGTAATTGAGGATGTGCTGCACTATTGGAGTATCAGTAATTGAGCGCGTGCATCACTATTGGAGAGTCAGTAATTGTGGGTGTGCTGCACTATTGGAGAATCAGTAATTGATGGTGTGCTGCATGATTGGAATGTCAGTAATTGAGGTTGTGCTGCTCTATTGGAGTGTTTGTAATTGAGGGTGTGCTGCACTATTTGAGTTTCAGTAATTGAGGGTGTGCTGCACTTTTGGAGTGTCAATAAGTGAGGTTGTGCTGCACAATTGGAGTGTCAGTAAGTGAGGGTGTGCTACACTTTTAGAGTTTCAGTAATTGAAGGCATGCTCAACTGTTGGACTGTCTGTCATTCTGGGTGTTCTGCAGTATTGGAGTTTTTGTAATTGAGGTGTGCTGCACGTTTGGATAGTCAGTGATTAATGGTGTGCGGCTTTATTTGATTTTCAGTAATTGAGGGTGTGCTGCCCTATTGGAGGGACAGTAATTGAGGGTGTGCTGCCCTATTGGAGGGTCAGTGATTGAGGGTGTGCTGCACTTTTGGAGTGTCAGTGATTGAGGGTATGCAGCACTATTGGAGTGTCTGTAATTGAGGGTGTGCTGCACTATTGGAGTGTCAGTAATTCAGTGTGTGCTGCACAATTGGACTGTCAGAAATTTATTGTGTGCTGCGCTATTGGAGTTCACTAATAAAAGGTGTGCAGCACTATTGGTGTGTAAGTAATTGAGGGTGTGCTGCACTCATGCAGAATCTGTATTTGAGGGTGTGCTGCAATAGTGGTGTTTCTGTAATTGAGAGTGTGCTTCTCTGTTTGCGTGTCTGAAATTGAGGGTGTGCTGCTCTATTGGAGTGTCAGTAATTGATTGTGTGCTGCATGATTGGAGTGTCAGTAATTGAGGTTGTGCTGCTCTACTGGAGTGTCAATAATTGTGGGTGTGCTGCACTATTGTAGACTGAGTAATTGATGGTGCGCTGCTCTATTGGAGTGTCTGTAATTGATGGTGTGCTACATGATTGGAGTGTCAGAAATTGAGGTTCTGCTGCTCTATTGGAATGTCAGTAATTGAGGGTGTGCTGCACGATTTGAGTGTCAGTAATTGAGGGTGTGCTGCACTATTGAGAATCAGTAATTGAGGTTGTGCTGCACTATTGGAATGTCAGTAATTGGCGGTGCGCTGCACTATAGAAGAGTGAGTAATTGAGGTTGTGCTGCACTATTGCAGTGTCAGTAATTGAGGGTGTGCTGCATGATTGGAGTTTCAGTAATTGAGGGTGTGCTGCACTATTGGATTTTGCGTAATTGCGGGTGTGCTACACTATTAGAGTGTCAGTATGTGAAGGTCTGCTACACTGTTGGAGTGTCTCTAATTTTGAGTGTGCTGCACTTTTGGAGTTTATGTAATTGTGGGGTGCTGCACGATTGGAGAGTCAGTAATTGATGGTGTGGGGCTTTCAGTAATTGAGGGTGTACTGCACTTTTGGAGTGTCAGTAATTGAGGGTGTGCCGCATGATTGGACTTTAAGAAATTGCAGGTGTTCTGCACTAATGTAGGTTCTGTATTTGAGGGTATGCTGCACAATTGGAGTGTCTGTATTTGAGGGTGTGCTGCACAAATGGAGTGTCAGTAATTGAGGCTGTGCTGAGCTATTGGAGTTTTAGTAACTGAAGGTGTGCTGTACAATTGGAGTGTCAGTAATTGAGCGTGTGCTGCATTATTGGAGTGTGCGTAATTGAGAGTGTGCTGCACTATTGGACTGTCAGAAATTGAGGGTGTGCTTCTGTATAGAAGTTTCAGTAATTGAGGGTGTGCTGCACTATTGAAGTTTCAGTAATTGAGGGTGTGCTGCACTGTTGGAGTGTCAGAAATTGAGGGTGTTCTGCATAATTGGAGTGTCAGTAATTGCGGGCGTGCTGCACAATTTGAGAGTCAGTAATTGAGGGTGTGCTGCACATTTGGATTGTCAGTAACTGAGGGTGTGATGCACTATTGGAGTGTTAGTGTTTGAGGGTGTGCGGCAATATTGGAGTGTCAGTAATTGAGGGTGTGCTGCACTATTGGAGTATCAGTAATTGAGGGTGTGTCGCTAATTGAGTGTGTGCTGCACTATTGGAATGCCAGTATTTGAGTTTGTGCTGCAATATAGGAGTGTCAGTAATTGAGTTTGTGTTGCACTATTGTAGAATGAGTAATTGAGGGTGTGCTGCACTACTGGTGTGTCAGTAATTGAGGGTGTGCTGCATGATTGGACTTTCGATAATTGAGGGTGTGCTGCCCTATTGGATTTTCAGAAATTGAGGGTGTGCTACACTATTAGAGTTTCAGTAATTGAAGTTCTGTTACACTGTTGGAGTGTCTTTAATATTGGGTGTGTTGCACTTTTGGAGTTTATGTAATTGAGGGGTGCTGCCCGATTGGAGTGTAAGTAATTGAGGTTGTGCTGCACAACTGGAGTGTCAGTAATTGAGGGTGTGCTGCACTATTGGAGTGTCATTAATTGAGGGTGTGCTGCACTATTGGAGTGTCATTAATTGAGGGTTTGCTGCACTTTGGGAGTGTCAGTAAGTGAGGCTGTGCTGCACTATTGGAGTGTCAGTAATTGACCGTGTGCTGCATTTTGGAGTGTCCGTAATTGAGGATGTGCTGCACTATTGGACTGTCAGAAATTGAGGGTGTGCTTCTCTATTGAAGTTTCAGTAATTGAGGGTGTGCTGCACTTTTGGAGGGTCAGTAATTGAGGATGTGCTGCACTATTGGAGGGTCTGTATTTGAGGGTGTGCTGCACAAATGGAGTGTTAGTAATCGAGGGTGTGGTGTGCAATTGGAGTGTCAGTTACTGAAGGTGTGCAGCACAATTTGAGTGTCAGCGATTGAGGGTGTGCTGCACTATTGGGGTGTCAATAATTGAGGTTGTACTACACTATCGGAGTGTCAGTAATTGAGGGTGTGATGCACTATTGGAGTGTTAGTATTTGAGGGTGTGCAGCAATATTGGAGTGTCAGTAATTGAGGGTGTGCTGCACTATTGGAGTGTCAGTAATTGAGGGTGTGCTGCACTATTGGAGTGTCAGTAATTGAGGGTGTGCTGCACTATTAGATTGTCAGTAATTGAAGCTCTGCTACACTGTTGGAGTGTCTCTCATTTTGGGTGTGCTGCAGTATTGGAATTTATGTAATTGAGGGGTGATGCACGATTGGAGAGTCAATGATTAATGGTGTGCAGCTTTATTGGATTTTCAATAGATAATGGTGTGCTGCCCTATTGGATGGTCAGTAATTGAGGAGGTGTTGCACTATTGTAGAGTGACTTATTGAGGGTGTGCTGCAATATTGGCTTGTCAGTAATTGAGTGTGTGCTGCACTATTGGAGTGTCAGTAATTGAGGGTGAGTTGCACTATTGTAGAGTCAGTAATTGAGGGTGTGCTGCACTTTTGGATTGTCAGTAAGTGAGGCTCTGCTGCGTTATTGGCGTGTCTGTAATTGACAGTGTGTTGCACTATTGCAGTATCAGTAATTGAGGGTGTGCTGCACGATTGGAGTGTCAGTAATTGAGGGTGTGCTACACTATGAGAGTGTCAGTAATTGAAGGTCTGCTACACTGTTGCAGTGTCTCTATTTTTGAGTGTGCTGCACTTTTGGAGTTTATGTAATTGTGGGGTGCTGCACTATTGGAGAGTCAGTAATTGATGGTGTGGGGCTTTATTGGAATTGCATAATTGAGGGTGTGCTGACCTATTGGAGGGTCAGTAATTGAGGGTGTGCTGCAGCATTGCAGTGTCAGTAACTGAGGCTGTGCTGCACTATTGGACTGTCAGTTATTAAGAGTGTTCTCCTCGATTGGAGTGTCAGGAATTGAGAGTATACTGCACTATTGGAGTGTGAGTAATGGAGGGTGTGCTGCACTGTTGGCGAGTTGATAATTGAGGGTTTTTGCACAATTTAGACTGAGTAATTGAGGGTGTGCTGCACTATTGGACTGTCAGTAATTGAGGGTGTGCTGCACTAATGCAGGGTCTGTATTTGAGGGTGTGCTGCAATATTGGTATTTATGAAATTGAGGGTGTGCTGCACTATTGGTGTGTCAGTAATAGAGGGTGTGCTGCACTAATGCAGGGTCTGTATTTGAGGGTGTGCTGCAATATTGGTGTTTCTGAAATTGAGGGTGTGCTGCTCTATTGGTATGTCTGAAATTGAGGGTGTGCTGCACTATTGGATTGTCAGAAATTGAGAGTGTGCAGCATTATTTGTGTGTCAATAATTGAGGATGTGCTGCACTAATGGAGGGTCTGTATTTGAGAATGTGCTGCAATAATGGTGTGTCTGAAATTGAGGGTGTGCTGCACTATTGATGTGTCTGAAATTGAGGGCTTGCTGTAGGATTGGAGTGTCTGTATTAGAGGGGTTGCTGCAAAATTGGAGTGTCAGTAAAAGAGAGTGTGCTGCACTATTAGAGTGTCAGTAATTGAGGGTATGCTGCACTATTGGAGTGTCAGTAATTGAGGGTGAGCTGCACTATTGTAGAGTCAGTAATTGAGGGTGCGCTGCACTATTGGATTGTCAGTAAGTGAGGCTCTGCTGCGTTATTGGCGTGTCTGTAATTGACGGTGTGTTGCACTATTGCAGTATCAGTAATTGAGGGTGTGCTGCACGATTGGAGTTTCAGTAATTGAGGGTGTGCTGCACAATTTGAGTGTCAGTAATTGAGGGTGTGCTACACTGTTGCAGTGTCTCTATTTTTGAGTGTGCTGCACTTTTGGAGTTTATGTAATTGTGGGGTGCTGCACTATTGGAGAGTCAGTAATTGATGGTGTGGGGCTTTATTGGAATTGCATAATTGAGGGTGTGCTGACCTATTGGAGGGTCAGTAATTGAGGGTGTGCTGCAGAATTGCAGTGTCAGTAACTGAGGCTGTGCTGCACTATTGGAGTGTCAGTTATCGAGAGTGTTCTCCTCTATTGGAGTGTCAGTAATTGAGAGTAAACTGCACTATTGGAGTGTGAGTAATTGAGGCTGTGCTGCAGTATTGGAGTGCCAGTAATGGAGGGTGTGCTGCACTATTGGAGAGTCTGTAATTGAGGGTGTGCTGCACTTTTGGAGTCTCAGTAATTGTGTGTGTGCTGCACTATTGGAGTGTGACTAATTAGGGTGTGCTGCACTATTGGAGTGTCAGTAATTGAGGGTGTGCTGCACTATTGGAGTGTCAGTAATTGAGGGTCTGCTGCACTATTAGATTGTCAGTAATTGAAGCTCTGCTACACTGTTGAAGTGTCTCTCATTTTGGGTGTGCTGCAGTATTGGAGTTTATGTAATTGAGGGGTGATGCACGATTGGAGAGTCAATGATTAATGGTGTGCAGCTTTATTGGATTTTCAGTAGTTAACGGTGTGCTGTCCTATTGGATGGTCAGTAATTGAGGATGTGTTGCACTATTGTAGAGTGACTTATTGAGGGTGTGCTGCAATATTGGCTTGTCAGTAATTGAGGGTGTGCTGCACTATTGGAGTGTCTTTAATTGAGGGTGTGATGCATTATTGGACTGTCAGTAATGGAGGGTGTGCTGCACTATTGGAGAGTCAGTAATTGAGGGTGTGCTGCACTATTGGAGTGTCAGTAATTGAGGGTGTGCTGCACCATTTAAGTGTCAGTAATTGAGAGTGAGCTCCTCTACTGGAGTGTCGGTAATTGAGGGTGTGCTGCAGTATTGTAGACTGAGTCATTGAGGGTTGCTGCACGTTTGGAGTGTCGGTAATTGAGGGTGTGCTGCACGATTGGAGTTTCAGTAATTGAGGGTGTGCTGCACTTTTGGTGTGTTAATAAGTGAGGCTGTGCTGCAGTATTGGGTTGTCAGTAACTGACCGTGTGCTGCACTGTTGGAGTGTCTGTAATTGAGGATGTGCTGCACTATTAGACTGTCAGATATTGAGGGTGTGCTACTCTATTGAAGTTTCAGTAATTGAGGGTGTGGCGCACTAATGGACTGTCAGAAATTGCGGGTGTGCTGCATTAATGGAGGGTCTGCATTTGAAGGTGTGCTGCACAAATGGAGTATCAGTAATTGAGGATGTGGTGCGCAATTGGAATGTCAGTAACTGAAGGTGTGCTGCACAATTTGAGTGTCAGTAATTGATGGTGTGCTGCACTATTGGAGTGTCAATAATTGAGGTTGTACTACACTATCGGAGTGTCAGTAATTGAGGGTGTGCTGCACAATTGGAGAGTCAGTAATTGAGGACGTGCTGCACCATTGGTGTGTCAGTAATTGAGGGTGTGCTGCACATTTGGATCGTCAGGAATTGTGGGTGAGATGCACTATTGGAGAATTAGTGTTTGAGGGTGTGCGGCAATATTGGTGTGTCAGTAATTGAGGGTGTGCTGCACTATTGGAGTGCCAGTATTTGAGTTTGTGCTGCAATATAGGAGTGTCATTAATTGAGGTTGTGCTGCACTACTGTAGAATGAGTAATTGAGGGTGTGCTGCACCATTGGTGTGTCAGTAATTGAGGGTGTGCTGCATTATTGGAGTGTGCATAATTGAGGGTGTTCTGCACTATTGGACTGTCAGAAATTGAGTATGTGCTGCACTATTGGTGTGTCGCTAATTGAGTGTGTGCTGCACTATTGGAATGCCAGTATTTGAGGTTGTGCTGCAATATAGGAGTGTCAGTAATTGAGTTTGTGCTGCACTATTGTAGAATGAGTAATTGAGGGTGTGCTGCACTATTGGTGTGTCAGTAATTGAGGGTGTGCTGCATGATTGGACATTCGATAATTGAGGGTGTGCTGCCCTATTGGATTTTCAGAAATTGAGGGTGAGCTGCACTATTGTAGAGTCAGTAATTGAGGGTGCGCTGCACTTTTGGAGTGTCAGTAAGTGAGGCTCTGCTGCGTTATTGGAGTATCTGTGATTGACGGTGTGTTGCACTATTGCAGTATCAGTAATTGAGGGTGTGATGCAGTATTGGAGTTTCAGTAATTGAGGGTGTGCTGCAGTATTGGAGTTTCAGTAATTGAGAGTGTGCACCTCTTCTGGTGTGTTAGTAATTGAGTGTATGCTGCACTAATGGAGGGTCTGTATTTGAGGGTCTTATGCAATATTGGTGTGTCTGAAATTGAGGGAGTGATGCACCTTTGGTGTGTCTAAAATTGAGGGTGTGCTGCACTATTGGAGTGTCAGAAATTGAGGGTGTGCTACACTATTAGAGTTTCAGTAATTGAAGTTCTGTTACACTGTTGGAGTGTATGCACTATTGGTGTGTATGAAATTGAGGGAATGCTGCTGGATTGGAGTGTCAATAATTGAGTGTGTGCTGCACAATTGGAGTGTCTGTATTTGAGGGTGTGCTGCAGTATTGGAGTGTCTGTATTTGAGGGTGTGCTGCATTACTGGAGCGTGCGTAATTGAGGGTGTGCTGCACTATAGGACTGTCAGAAATTGAGGGTGTGCTTCTCTATAGAAGTTTCAGGAATTGAGGGTGTTCTGCACAATTGGAGTGTCAGTAATTGCGGGCGTGCTGCACAATTTGAGAGTCAGTAATTGAGGGTGTGATGCACATTTGGATTGTCAGTAACTGAGGGTGTGATGCACTATTGGAGTGTTAGTGTTTGAGGGTGTGCGGCAATATTGGAGTGTCAGTAATTGAGGGTGTGCTGCACTATTGGAATGCCAGTATTTGAGGTTGTGCTGCAATATAGGAGTGTCAGTAATTGAGTTTGTGCTGCACTATTGTAGAATGTGTAATTGAGGGTGTGCTGCACTATTGGTGTGTCACTAATTGAGGGTGTGCTGCATGATTGGACTTTCAATAATTGAGGGTGTTCTGCCCTATTGGATTTTCAGAAATTGAGGGTGTGCTACACTATTAGAGTTTCAGTAATTGAAGTTCTATTACACTGTTGGAGTGTCTTTAATATTGGGTGTGTTGCACTATTGGAGTTTATGTAATTGAGGGGTGCTGCCCGATTGGAGTGTAAGTAATTGAGGGTGTGCTGCACTATTGCAGTGTCAGTAATTGAGGGTGTGCTGCACTGTTGGAGTGTCAGTAATTGAGGGTGTGCTGCACTATTGGAGTGTCATTAATTGAGGTTGTGCTGCACTTTTGGAGTGTCAGTAATTGAGGGTGTGCTGCACAATTTGAGTGTCATTAATTGAGGTTGTGCTGCACTATTGGAGTGTTATTAATTGAGGGTTTGCTGCACTTTTGGAGTGTCAGTAAGTGAGGCTGTGCTGCAGTATTGGTGTCAGTAATTGACGGTGTGCTGCATGATTGGAGTGTCAGTAATTGAGGGTGTGCTGCACTATTAGAGTGTCAGTAATTGAAGGTCTTTTACACTGTTGCTGTCTCTCTCATTCTGGGTGTGCTGCAGTATTGGAGTTTATGTATTTGAGGGATGATGCACGATTGGAGAGTCAATGATTAATGGTGTGCGGCTTTATTGGATTTTCAGTAGTTGACGGTGTGCTGCCCTATTGGATGGTCAGTAATTGAGAATGTGTTGCACTATTGTAGAATGACTTATTGAGGGTGTGCTGCAATATTGGCTTGTCAGTAATTGAGTGTGTGCTGCACGATTGGAGTTTCAGTAATTGAGGGTGTGCTGCCCTATTGGAGTGTCAGTAATTGAGGGTGTGCTGCCCTATTGGAGTGTCAGTAATTGAGGGTGTGCTGCACTATTATATTGTCAATAATTGAGGTTGTGCTACACTGTTGGAGTGTCTGTCATTCTGGGTGTGCGGCAGTATTGGAGTTTATGTAATTAAGGGGTGATGCACGATTGGAGAGTCAGTGATTAATGGTGTGCGGCTTTATTGGATTTTCAGTAATTGAGGGTGTGCTGCACTTTTGGAGGCTCAGTAATTGTGGGTGTGCTGCACTTTTGGAGGGTCAGTAATTGAGGGTGTGCTGCACGATTGGAGTTTCACCAATTGATGGTGTGCAGCACTATTGGTGTGTCAGTAATTGAAGGTGGGCTGCAATATTGGAGTTTCACTAATTGATGGTGTGCAGCACTATTGGTGTGTCAGTAATTGAAGGTGGGCTACAATATTGGAGTGTTAGTAATTGATGGTTTGGGCCTTTATTGGATTTACATAATTGAGGGTGTGCTGCCCTATTGCAGTATCAGAAATTGAGGGTGTGCTGCAGCATGGCAGCGCCAGTAACTGAGGTTGTGCTGCACTATTGGAGTGTCAGTTATTGAGAGTGTTCTCCTCTATTGGAGTGTTTGTAATTAAGGGTATACTGCACTATTGAAGTGTTTGAAATTGAGGCTGTGCTGCAGTATTGGAGTGCCAGTAATGGAGGGTGTGCTGCACTATTGGAGAGTCAGTAATTGAGGGTGAGCTGCACGATTGAGAATCAGTAGTTGAGGTTGTGCTGCACTATTGGAATGTCAGTAATTGGCGGTGTGCTGCACTATAGTAGAGTGAGTAATTGAGGTTGTGCTGCACTATTGCAGTGTCAGTAATTGAGGGTGTGCTGCACTATTGCAGTGTCAGTAATTGAGGGTGTGATGCATGATTGGAGTTTCAGTAATTGAGGGTGTGCTGCACTATTGGATTTTTCGTAATTGAGGGTGTGCTACACTATTAGAGTGTCAGTAAGTGACGGTCTGCTACACTGTTGGAGTGTCTCTAATTTTGAGTGTGCTGCACTTTTGGAGTTTATGTAACTGTGGGGTGCTGCACGATTGGAGAGTCAGTAATTGATGGTGTGGGGCTTTCAGTAATTGAGGGTGTACTGCACTTTTGGAGTGTCAGTAATTGAGGGTGTGCCGCACTATTGGACTGTCAGAAATTGCGGGTGTTCTGCACTAATGTAGGGTCTGTATTTGAGGATGTGCTGCAATATTGGTGTGTCTGAAATTGAGGGAATGCTGCTGGATTGGAGAGTCAATAATTGAGGGTGTGCTGCACAGATGGAGTGTCAGTAATTGAGGCTGTGCTGCGCAATTGGAGTGTCAGTAACTGAAGGTGTGCTGCACAATTTGAGTGTCAGTAATTGAGCGTGTGCTGCATTATTGGAGTGTGCGTAATTGAGGGTGTGCTGCACTATTGGACTGTCAGAAATTGAGGGTGTGCTGCACTATTGGTGTGTCGCTAATTGAGTGTGTGCTGCACTATTGGAATGCCAGTATTTGAGGTTGTGCTGCAATATAGGAGTGTCAGTAATTGAGTTTGTGCTGCATTATTGTAGAATGAGTAATTGAGGGTGTGCTGCACTATTGGTGTGTCAGTAATTGAGGGTGTGCTGCATGATTGGAGTTTCAGTAATTGAGGGTGTGCTGCACTATTGGATTTTTCGTAATTGAGGGTGTGCTACACTATTAGAGTGTCAGTAAGTGACGGTCTGCTACACTGTTGGAGTGTCTCTAATTTTGAGTGTGCTGCACTTTTGGAGTTTATGTAATTGTGGGGTGCTGCACGATTGGAGAGTCAGTAATTGATGGTGTGGGGCTTTCAGTAATTGAGGGTGTATTGCACTTTTGGAGTGTCAGTAATTGAGGGTGTGCCGCACTATTGGACTGTCAGAAATTGCGGGTGTTCTGCACTAATGTAGGGTCTGTATTTGAGGATGTGCTGCAATATTGGTGTGTCTGAAATTGAGGGAATGCTGCTGGATTGGAGTGTCAATAATTGAGGGTGTGCTGCACAAATGGAGTGTCAGTAATTGAGGCTGTGCTGCGCAATTGGAGTGTCAGTAACTGAAGGTGTGCTGCACAATTTGAGTGTCAGTAATTGAGCGTGTGCTGCATTATTGGAGTGTGCGTAATTGAGGGTGTGCTGCACTATTGGACTGTCAGAAATTGAGGGTGTGCTGCACTATTGGTGTGTCGCTAATTGAGTGTGTGCTGCACTATTGGAATGCCAGTATTTGAGGTTGTGCTGCAATATAGGAGTGTCAGTAATTGAGTTTGTGCTGCACTATTGTAGAATGAGTAATTGAGGGTGTGCTGCACTATTGGTGTGTCAGTAATTGAGGGTGTGCTGCATGATTGGACATTTGATAATTGAGGGTGTGCTGCCCTATTGGACTTTCAGAAATTGAGGGTGAGCTGCACTATTGTAGAGTCAGTAATTGAGGGTGCGCTGCACTTTTGGAGTGTCAGTAAGTGAGGCTCTGCTGCGTTATTGGAGTATCTGTGATTGACGGTGTGTTGCACTATTGCAGTATCAGTAATTGAGGGTGTGATGCAGTATTGGAGTTTCAGTAATTGAGGGTGTGCTGCAGTATTGGAGTTTCAGTAATTGAGAGTGTGCACCTCTTCTGGTGTGTTAGTAATTGAGTGTATGCTGCCCTAATGGAGGGTCTGTATTTGAGGGTCTTATGCAATATTGGTGTGTCTGAAATTGAGGGAGTGATGCACCTTTGGTGTGTCTAAAATTGAGGGTGTGCTGCACTATTGGAGTGTCAGAAATTGAGGGTGTGCTTCTCTATTGAAGTTTCAGTAATTGAGGGTGTGCTACACTATTAGAGTTTCAATAATTGAAGTTCTGTTACACTGTTGGAGTGTATGCACTATTGGTGTGTATGAAATTGAGGGAATGCTGCTGGATTGGAGTGTCAATAATTGAGTGTGTGCTGCACAATTGGAGTGTCTGTATTTGAGGGTGTGCTGCACTTTTGGAGTGTCAGTAATCGAGGGTGTGCTGCAGTATTGGAGTGTCTGTATTTGAGGGTGTGCTGCACAATTTGAGTGTCAGTAATTGAGAGTGTGTTGCACTATTGGAGTGTCAGTAACTGAGGTTGTGCTGCACAATTTGTGTGTTAGTAATTGAGGGTGTACTGCACTATTGGAGTGTCAGAAATTGAGGGTGTGCTTCTGTATAGAAGTTTCAGTAATTGAGGGTGTGCTGCACTATTGGAGTGTCAGTAATTGAGGGTGTGCTGCATGATTGGTGTGTCGCTAATTGAGTGTGTGCTGCACTATTGGAATGCCAGTATTTGAGGTTGTGCTGCAATATAGGAGTGTCAGTAATTGAGTTTGTGCTTCACTATTGTAGAATGAGTAATTGAGGGTGTGCTGCACTATTGGTGTGTCAGTAATTGAGGGTGTGCTGCATGATTGGAGTTTCAGTAATTGAGGGTGTGCTGCACTATTGGATTTTTCGTAATTGAGGGTGTGCTACACTATTAGAGTGTCAGTAAGTGATGGTCTGCTACACTGTTGGAGTGTCTCTAATTTTGAGTGTGCTGCACTTTTGGAGTTTATGTAATTGTGGGGTGCTGCACGATTGGAGAGTCAGTAATTGATGGTGTGGGGCTTTCAGTAATTGAAGGTGTACTGCACTTTTGGAGTGTCAGTAATTGAGGGTGTGCCGCACTATTGGACTGTCAGAAATTGCGGGTGTTCTGCACTAATGTAGGGTCTGTATTTGAGGATGTGCTGCAATATTGGTGTGTCTGAAATTGAGGGAATGCTGCTGGATTGGAGTGTCAATAATTGAGGGTGTGCTGCACAAATGGAGTGTCAGTAATTGAGGCTGTGCTGCGCAATTGGAGTGTCAGTAACTGAAGGTGTGCTGCACAATTTGAGTGTCAGTAATTGAGCGTGTGCTGCATTATTGGAGTGTGCGTAATTGAGGGTGTGCTGCACTATTGGACTGTCAGAAATTGAGGGTGTGCTGCACTATTGGTGTGTCGCTAATTGAGTGTGTGCTGCACTATTGGAATGCCAGTATTTGAGGTTGTGCTGCAATATAGGAGTGTCAGTAATTGAGTTTGTGCTGCATTATTGTAGAATGAGTAATTGAGGGTGTGCTGCACTATTGGTGTGTCAGTAATTGAGGGTGTGCTGCATGATTGGACATTTGATAATTGAGGGTGTGCTGCCCTATTGGATTTTCAGAAATTGAGGGTGAGCTGCACTATTGTAGAGTCAGTAATTGAGGGTGCGCTGCACTTTTGGAGTGTCAGTAAGTGAGGCTCTGCTGCGTTATTGGAGTATCTGTGATTGACGGTGTGTTGCACTATTGCAGTATCAGTAATTGAGGGTGTGATGCAGTATTGGAGTTTCAGTAATTGAGGGTGTGCTGCAGTATTGGAGTTTCAGTAATTGAGAGTGTGCACCTCTTCTGGTGTGTTAGTAATTGAGTGTATGCTGCACTAATGGAGGGTCTGTATTTGAGGGTCTTATGCAATATTGGTGTGTCTGAAATTGAGGGGGTGATGCACCTTTGGTGTGTCTAAAATTGAGGGTGTGCTGCACATTTGGACTGTCAGAAATTGAGGGTGTGATGCACTATTAGAGTTTCAATAATTGAAGTTCTGTTACACTGTTGGAGTGTATGCACTATTGGTGTGTATGAAATTGAGGGAATGCTGCTGGATTGGAGTGTCAATAATTGAGTGTGTGCTGCACAATTGGAGTGTCTGTATTTGAGGGTGTGCTGCACTTTTGGAGTGTCAGTAATCGAGGGTGTGCTGCAGTATTGGAGTGTCTGTATTTGAGGGTGTGCTGCACAATTTGAGTGTCAGTAATTGAGCATGTGCTGCATTATTGGAGTGTGCGTAATTGAGGGTGTGCTGCACTATTGGACTGTCAGAAATTGAGGGTGTGCTTCTGTATAGAAGTTTCAGTAATTGAGGGTGTGCTGCACTATTGGAGTGTCAGTAATTGAGGGTGTGCTGCACGATTGGTGTGTCGCTAATTGAGTGTGTGCTGCACTATTGGAATGCCAGTATTTGAGGTTGTGCTGCAATATAGGAGTGTCAGTAATTGAGTTTGTGCTGCACTATTGTAGAATGAGTAATTGAGGGTGTGCTGCACTATTGGTGTGTCAGTAATTGAGGGTGTGCTGCATGATTGGACTTTCGATAATTGAGGGTGTGCTGCCCGACTGGATTTTCAGAAATTGAGGGTGTGCTACACTATTAGAGTTTCAGTAATTGAAGTTCTGTTACACTGTTGGAGTGTCTTTAATATTGGGTGTGTTGCACTATTGGAGTTTATGTAATTGAGGGGTGCTTCCCGATTGGAGTGTCAGTAATTGAGGGTGTGCTGCACAACTGGAGTGTCAGAATTGAGGGTGTGCTGCACTATTGGAGTGTCAGTAATTGAGGGTGTGCTGCACTACTGGAGTGTCAGTAATTGAGGGTGTGCTGCACTTTTGGAGTGTCATTAATTGAGGTTGTGCTGCACTTTTGGAGTGTCAGTAATTGAGGGTGTGCTGCACAATTTGAGTGTCATTAATTGAGGTTGTGCTGCACTATTGGAGTGTCATTAATTGAGAGTTGGCTGCACTTTTGGAGTGTCAGTAAGTGAGGCTGTGCTGCAGTATTGGATTGTCAGTAATTGACCGTGTGCTGCATTTTGGAGTGTCTGTAATTGAGGGTGTGCCGCACTATAGGACTGTCAGAAATTGTGGTGTGCTGCACTAATGGAGGGTCCGTATTTGAGGGTGTGCTGCAATATTGGTGTGTCTGAAATTGAGGTTGTGCTGCACTATTGGTGTGTATGAAATTGAGGGAATGCTGCAGGATTGGAGTGTCAATAATTGAGGGTGTGCTGCACAATTGGAGTGTCTGTATTTGAGGGTGTACTGCACAAATGGAGTGTTAGTAATCGAGGGTGTGGTGTGCAATTGGAGTGTCAGTTACTGAAGGTGTGCAGCACAATTTGAGTGTCAGCGATTGAGGGTGTGCTGCACTATTGGAGTGTCAGTAATTGAGGGTGTGCTGCACTAATGGAGGCTCTGTATTTGAGGGTGTGCTGCACTATTGGAGTGTCAGTAATTGAGGGTGTGCTGCACTATTAGAGTGTCAGTAATTGAAGGTCTTTTACACTGTTGCTGTCTCTCTCATTCTGGGTGTGCTGCAGTATTGGAGTTTATGTATTTGAGGGATGATGCACGATTGGAGAGTCAATGATTAATGGTGTGCGGCTTTATTGGATTTTCAGTAGTTGACGGTGTGCTGCCCTATTGGATGGTCAGTAATTGAGAATGTGTTGCACTATTGTAGAATGACTTATTGAGAGTATGCTGCAATATTGGCTTGTCAGTAATTGAGTGTGTGCTGCACGATTGGAGTTTCAGTAATTGAGGGTGTGCTGCCCTATTGGAGTGTCAGTAATTGAGGGTGTGCTGCACTATTATATTGTCAGTAATTGAGGGTGTGCTGCACTATTGGAGTGTCAGAATTGAGGGTGTGCTGCCCTATTGGAGTGTCAGTAATTGAGGTTGTGCTACACTGTTGGAGTGTCTGTCATTCTGGGTGTGCGGCAGTATTGGAGTTTATGTAATTAAGGGGTGATGCACGATTGGAGAGTCAGTGATTAATGGTGTGCGGCTTTATTGGATTTTCAGTAATTGACGGTGTGCTGCCCTATTGGAGGGTCAGTAATTGAGAATGTGTTGCACTATTGTAGAATGACTTATTGAGGGTGTGCTGCAATATTGGCTTGTCAGTAATTGAGTGTGTGCTGCACGATTGGAGTTTCAGTAATTGAGGGTGTGCTGCCCTATTGGAGTGTCAGTAATTGAGGGTGTGCTGCCCTATTGGAGTGTCAGTAATTGAGGGTGTGCTGCACTATTATATTGTCAATAATTGAGGGTGTGCTACACTGTTGGAGTGTCTGTCATTCTGGGTGTGCGGCAGTATTGGAGTTTATGTAATTAAGGGGTGATGCACGATTGGAGAGTCAGTGATTAATGGTGTGCGGCTTTATTGGATTTTCAGTAATTGAGGGTGTGCTGCACTTTTGGAGGCTCAGTAATTGTGGGTGTGCTGCACTTTTGGAGGGTCAGTAATTGAGGGTGTGCTGCACGATTGGAGTTTCACCAATTGATGGTGTGCAGCACTATTGGTGTGTCAGTAATTGAAGGTGGGCTGCAATATTGGAGTTTCACTAATTGATGGTGTGCAGCACTATTGGTGTGTCAGTAATTGAAGGTGGGCTACAATATTGGAGTGTTAGTAATTGATGGTTTGGGCCTTTATTGGATTTACATAATTGAGGGTGTGCTGCCCTATTGCAGTATCAGAAATTGAGGGTGTGCTGCAGCATGGCAGCGCCAGTAACTGAGGTTGTGCTGCACTATTGGAGTGTCAGTTATTGAGAGTGTTCTCCTCTATTGGAGTGTTTGTAATTAAGGGTATACTGCACTATTGAAGTGTTTGAAATTGAGGCTGTGCTGCAGTATTGGAGTGCCAGTAATGGAGGGTGTGCTGCACTATTGGAGAGTCAGTAATTGAGGGTGAGCTGCACGATTGAGAATCAGTAGTTGAGGTTGTGCTGCACTATTGGAATGTCAGTAATTGGCGGTGTGCTGCACTATAGTAGAGTGAGTAATTGAGGTTGTGCTGCACTATTGCAGTGTCAGTAATTGAGGGTGTGCTGCACTATTGCAGTGTCAGTAATTGAGGGTGTGATGCATGATTGGAGTTTCAGTAATTGAGGGTGTGCTGCACTATTGGATTTTTCGTAATTGAGGGTGTGCTACACTATTAGAGTGTCAGTAAGTGACGGTCTGCTACACTGTTGGAGTGTCTCTAATTTTGAGTGTGCTGCACTTTTGGAGTTTATGTAACTGTGGGGTGCTGCACGATTGGAGAGTCAGTAATTGATGGTGTGGGGCTTTCAGTAATTGAGGGTGTACTGCACTTTTGGAGTGTCAGTAATTGAGGGTGTGCCGCACTATTGGACTGTCAGAAATTGCGGGTGTTCTGCACTAATGTAGGGTCTGTATTTGAGGATGTGCTGCAATATTGGTGTGTCTGAAATTGAGGGAATGCTGCTGGATTGGAGAGTCAATAATTGAGGGTGTGCTGCACAGATGGAGTGTCAGTAATTGAGGCTGTGCTGCGCAATTGGAGTGTCAGTAACTGAAGGTGTGCTGCACAATTTGAGTGTCAGTAATTGAGCGTGTGCTGCATTATTGGAGTGTGCGTAATTGAGGGTGTGCTGCACTATTGGACTGTCAGAAATTGAGGGTGTGCTGCACTATTGGTGTGTCGCTAATTGAGTGTGTGCTGCACTATTGGAATGCCAGTATTTGAGGTTGTGCTGCAATATAGGAGTGTCAGTAATTGAGTTTGTGCTGCATTATTGTAGAATGAGTAATTGAGGGTGTGCTGCACTATTGGTGTGTCAGTAATTGAGGGTGTGCTGCATGATTGGAGTTTCAGTAATTGAGGGTGTGCTGCACTATTGGATTTTTCGTAATTGAGGGTGTGCTACACTATTAGAGTGTCAGTAAGTGACGGTCTGCTACACTGTTGGAGTGTCTCTAATTTTGAGTGTGCTGCACTTTTGGAGTTTATGTAATTGTGGGGTGCTGCACGATTGGAGAGTCAGTAATTGATGGTGTGGGGCTTTCAGTAATTGAGGGTGTATTGCACTTTTGGAGTGTCAGTAATTGAGGGTGTGCCGCACTATTGGACTGTCAGAAATTGCGGGTGTTCTGCACTAATGTAGGGTCTGTATTTGAGGATGTGCTGCAATATTGGTGTGTCTGAAATTGAGGGAATGCTGCTGGATTGGAGTGTCAATAATTGAGGGTGTGCTGCACAAATGGAGTGTCAGTAATTGAGGCTGTGCTGCGCAATTGGAGTGTCAGTAACTGAAGGTGTGCTGCACAATTTGAGTGTCAGTAATTGAGCGTGTGCTGCATTATTGGAGTGTGCGTAATTGAGGGTGTGCTGCACTATTGGACTGTCAGAAATTGAGGGTGTGCTGCACTATTGGTGTGTCGCTAATTGAGTGTGTGCTGCACTATTGGAATGCCAGTATTTGAGGTTGTGCTGCAATATAGGAGTGTCAGTAATTGAGTTTGTGCTGCACTATTGTAGAATGAGTAATTGAGGGTGTGCTGCACTATTGGTGTGTCAGTAATTGAGGGTGTGCTGCATGATTGGACATTTGATAATTGAGGGTGTGCTGCCCTATTGGACTTTCAGAAATTGAGGGTGAGCTGCACTATTGTAGAGTCAGTAATTGAGGGTGCGCTGCACTTTTGGAGTGTCAGTAAGTGAGGCTCTGCTGCGTTATTGGAGTATCTGTGATTGACGGTGTGTTGCACTATTGCAGTATCAGTAATTGAGGGTGTGATGCAGTATTGGAGTTTCAGTAATTGAGGGTGTGCTGCAGTATTGGAGTTTCAGTAATTGAGAGTGTGCACCTCTTCTGGTGTGTTAGTAATTGAGTGTATGCTGCCCTAATGGAGGGTCTGTATTTGAGGGTCTTATGCAATATTGGTGTGTCTGAAATTGAGGGAGTGATGCACCTTTGGTGTGTCTAAAATTGAGGGTGTGCTGCACTATTGGAGTGTCAGAAATTGAGGGTGTGCTTCTCTATTGAAGTTTCAGTAATTGAGGGTGTGCTACACTATTAGAGTTTCAATAATTGAAGTTCTGTTACACTGTTGGAGTGTATGCACTATTGGTGTGTATGAAATTGAGGGAATGCTGCAGTATTGGAGTGTCAATAATTGAGTGTGTGCTGCACAATTGGAGTGTCTGTATTTGAGGGTGTGCTGCACTTTTGGAGTGTCAGTAATCGAGGGTGTGCTGCAGTATTGGAGTGTCTGTATTTGAGGGTGTGCTGCACAATTTGAGTGTCAGTAATTGAGAGTGTGTTGCACTATTGGAGTGTCAGTAACTGAGGTTGTGCTGCACAATTTGTGTGTTAGTAATTGAGGGTGTACTGCACTATTGGAGTGTCAGAAATTGAGGGTGTGCTTCTGTATAGAAGTTTCAGTAATTGAGGGTGTGCTGCACTATTGGAGTGTCAGTAATTGAGGGTGTGCTGCATGATTGGTGTGTCGCTAATTGAGTGTGTGCTGCACTATTGGAATGCCAGTATTTGAGGTTGTGCTGCAATATAGGAGTGTCAGTAATTGAGTTTGTGCTTCACTATTGTAGAATGAGTAATTGAGGGTGTGCTGCACTATTGGTGTGTCAGTAATTGAGGGTGTGCTGCATGATTGGAGTTTCAGTAATTGAGGGTGTGCTGCACTATTGGATTTTTCGTAATTGAGGGTGTGCTACACTATTAGAGTGTCAGTAAGTGACGGTCTGCTACACTGTTGGAGTGTCTCTAATTTTGAGTGTGCTGCACTTTTGGAGTTTATGTAATTGTGGGGTGCTGCACGATTGGAGAGTCAGTAATTGATGGTGTGGGGCTTTCAGTAATTGAAGGTGTACTGCACTTTTGGAGTGTCAGTAATTGAGGGTGTGCCGCACTATTGGACTGTCAGAAATTGCGGGTGTTCTGCACTAATGTAGGGTCTGTATTTGAGGATGTGCTGCAATATTGGTGTGTCTGAAATTGAGGGAATGCTGCTGGATTGGAGTGTCAATAATTGAGGGTGTGCTGCACAAATGGAGTGTCAGTAATTGAGGCTGTGCTGCGCAATTGGAGTGTCAGTAACTGAAGGTGTGCTGCACAATTTGAGTGTCAGTAATTGAGCGTGTGCTGCATTATTGGAGTGTGCGTAATTGAGGGTGTGCTGCACTATTGGACTGTCAGAAATTGAGGGTGTGCTGCACTATTGGTGTGTCGCTAATTGAGTGTGTGCTGCACTATTGGAATGCCAGTATTTGAGGTTGTGCTGCAATATAGGAGTGTCAGTAATTGAGTTTGTGCTGCATTATTGTAGAATGAGTAATTGAGGGTGTGCTGCACTATTGGTGTGTCAGTAATTGAGGGTGTGCTGCATGATTGGACATTTGATAATTGAGGGTGTGCTGCCCTATTGGATTTTCAGAAATTGAGGGTGAGCTGCACTATTGTAGAGTCAGTAATTGAGGGTGCGCTGCACTTTTGGAGTGTCAGTAAGTGAGGCTCTGCTGCGTTATTGGAGTATCTGTGATTGACGGTGTGTTGCACTATTGCAGTATCAGTAATTGAGGGTGTGATGCAGTATTGGAGTTTCAGTAATTGAGGGTGTGCTGCAGTATTGGAGTTTCAGTAATTGAGAGTGTGCACCTCTTCTGGTGTGTTAGTAATTGAGTGTATGCTGCACTAATGGAGGGTCTGTATTTGAGGGTCTTATGCAATATTGGTGTGTCTGAAATTGAGGGGGTGATGCACCTTTGGTGTGTCTAAAATTGAGGGTGTGCTGCACATTTGGACTGTCAGAAATTGAGGGTGTGATGCACTATTAGAGTTTCAATAATTGAAGTTCTGTTACACTGTTGGAGTGTATGCACTATTGGTGTGTATGAAATTGAGGGAATGCTGCTGGATTGGAGTGTCAATAATTGAGTGTGTGCTGCACAATTGGAGTGTCTGTATTTGAGGGTGTGCTGCACTTTTGGAGTGTCAGTAATCGAGGGTGTGCTGCAGTATTGGAGTGTCTGTATTTGAGGGTGTGCTGCACAATTTGAGTGTCAGTAATTGAGCATGTGCTGCATTATTGGAGTGTGCGTAATTGAGGGTGTGCTGCACTATTGGACTGTCAGAAATTGAGGGTGTGCTTCTGTATAGAAGTTTCAGTAATTGAGGGTGTGCTGCACTATTGGAGTGTCAGTAATTGAGGGTGTGCTGCACGATTGGTGTGTCGCTAATTGAGTGTGTGCTGCACTATTGGAATGCCAGTATTTGAGGTTGTGCTGCAATATAGGAGTGTCAGTAATTGAGTTTGTGCTGCACTATTGTAGAATGAGTAATTGAGGGTGTGCTGCACTATTGGTGTGTCAGTAATTGAGGGTGTGCTGCATGATTGGACTTTCGATAATTGAGGGTGTGCTGCCCGACTGGATTTTCAGAAATTGAGGGTGTGCTACACTATTAGAGTTTCAGTAATTGAAGTTCTGTTACACTGTTGGAGTGTCTTTAATATTGGGTGTGTTGCACTATTGGAGTTTATGTAATTGAGGGGTGCTTCCCGATTGGAGTGTCAGTAATTGAGGGTGTGCTGCACAACTGGAGTGTCAGAATTGAGGGTGTGCTGCACTATTGGAGTGTCAGTAATTGAGGGTGTGCTGCACTACTGGAGTGTCAGTAATTGAGGGTGTGCTGCACTTTTGGAGTGTCATTAATTGAGGTTGTGCTGCACTTTTGGAGTGTCAGTAATTGAGGGTGTGCTGCACAATTTGAGTGTCATTAATTGAGGTTGTGCTGCACTATTGGAGTGTCATTAATTGAGAGTTGGCTGCACTTTTGGAGTGTCAGTAAGTGAGGCTGTGCTGCAGTATTGGATTGTCAGTAATTGACCGTGTGCTGCATTTTGGAGTGTCTGTAATTGAGGGTGTGCCGCACTATAGGACTGTCAGAAATTGTGGTGTGCTGCACTAATGGAGGGTCCGTATTTGAGGGTGTGCTGCAATATTGGTGTGTCTGAAATTGAGGTTGTGCTGCACTATTGGTGTGTATGAAATTGAGGGAATGCTGCAGGATTGGAGTGTCAATAATTGAGGGTGTGCTGCACAATTGGAGTGTCTGTATTTGAGGGTGTACTGCACAAATGGAGTGTTAGTAATCGAGGGTGTGGTGTGCAATTGGAGTGTCAGTTACTGAAGGTGTGCAGCACAATTTGAGTGTCAGCGATTGAGGGTGTGCTGCACTATTGGAGTGTCAGTAATTGAGGGTGTGCTGCACTAATGGAGGCTCTGTATTTGAGGGTGTGCTGCACTATTGGAGTGTCAGTAATTGAGGGTGTGCTGCACTATTAGAGTGTCAGTAATTGAAGGTCTTTTACACTGTTGCTGTCTCTCTCATTCTGGGTGTGCTGCAGTATTGGAGTTTATGTATTTGAGGGATGATGCACGATTGGAGAGTCAATGATTAATGGTGTGCGGCTTTATTGGATTTTCAGTAGTTGACGGTGTGCTGCCCTATTGGATGGTCAGTAATTGAGAATGTGTTGCACTATTGTAGAATGACTTATTGAGAGTATGCTGCAATATTGGCTTGTCAGTAATTGAGTGTGTGCTGCACGATTGGAGTTTCAGTAATTGAGGGTGTGCTGCCCTATTGGAGTGTCAGTAATTGAGGGTGTGCTGCACTATTATATTGTCAGTAATTGAGGGTGTGCTGCACTATTGGAGTGTCAGAATTGAGGGTGTGCTGCCCTATTGGAGTGTCAGTAATTGAGGTTGTGCTACACTGTTGGAGTGTCTGTCATTCTGGGTGTGCGGCAGTATTGGAGTTTATGTAATTAAGGGGTGATGCACGATTGGAGAGTCAGTGATTAATGGTGTGCGGCTTTATTGGATTTTCAGTAATTGACGGTGTGCTGCCCTATTGGAGGGTCAGTAATTGAGGGTGTGCTGCACTTTTGGAGGGTCAGTAATTGAGGGTGTGCTGCACGATTGGAGTTTCACAAATTGATGGTGTGCAGCACTATTGGTGTGTCAGTAATTGTGTGTGCTGCACTATTGGAGTTTCACTAATTGATGGTGTGCAGCACTATTGGTGTGTCAATAATTGAAGGTGGGCTGCAATATTGGAGTTTCACTAATTGATGGTGTGCAGCACTATTGGTGTTTCAGTAATTGAAGGTGGGCTGCAATATTGGAGTGTTCGTAATTGATGGTTTGGACCTTTATTGGATTTCCATAATTGAGGGTGTGCTGCCCTATTGGAGTATCAGAAATTGAGGGTGTGCTGCAGCATGGCAGCGCCAGTAACTGAGGTTGTGCTGCACTATTGGAGTGTCAGTTATTGAGAGTGTTCTCCTCTATTGGAGTGTTTGTAATTAAGGGTATACTGCACTATTGGAGTGTTTGAAATTGAGGCTGTGCTGCAGTATTGGAGTGCCAGTAATGGAGGGTGTGCTGCACTATTGGAGTGTCAGTAATTGAGGGTGAGCTGCACTATTGTAGAGTCAGTAATTGAGGGTGCGCTGCACTTTTGGAATGTCAGTAAGTGAGGCTCTGCTGCGTTATTGGAGTATCTGTGATTGACGGTGTGTTGCACTATTGCAGTATCAGTAATTGAGGGTGTGATGCAGTATTAGTGTTCCAGTAATTGAGGGTGTGCTGCAGTATTGGAGTTTCAGTAACTGAGAGTGTGCACCTCTACTGGTGTGTTAGTAATTGAGTGTATGCTGCACTAATGGAGGGTCTGTATTTGAGGGTCTTATGCAATATTGGTGTGTCTGAAATTGAGGGAGTGATGCACCTTTGGTGTGTCTAAAATTGAGGGTGTGCTGCACTATTGGAGTGTCAGAAATTGAGGGTGTGCTACACTATTAGAGTTTCAGTAATTGAAGTTCTGTTACACTGTTGGAGTGTATGCACTATTGGTGTGTATGAAATTGAGGGAATGCTGCTGGATTGGAGTGTCAATAATTGAGTGTGTGCTGCACAATTGGAGTGTCTGTATTTGAGGGTGTGCTGCAGTATTGGAGTGTCTGTATTTGAGGGTGTGCTGCATTACTGGAGCGTGCGTAATTGAGGGTGTGCTGCACTATAGGACTGTCAGAAATTGAGGGTGTGCTTCTCTATAGAAGTTTCAGGAATTGAGGGTGTTCTGCACAATTGGAGTGTCAGTAATTGCGGGCGTGCTGCACAATTTGAGAGTCAGTAATTGAGGGTGTGATGCACATTTGGATTGTCAGTAACTGAGGGTGTGATGCACTATTGGAGTGTTAGTGTTTGAGGGTGTGCGGCAATATTGGAGTGTCAGTAATTGAGGGTGTGCTGCACTATTGGAATGCCAGTATTTGAGGTTGTGCTGCAATATAGGAGTGTCAGTAATTGAGTTTGTGCTGCACTATTGTAGAATGTGTAATTGAGGGTGTGCTGCACTATTGGTGTGTCACTAATTGAGGGTGTGCTGCATGATTGGACTTTCAATAATTGAGGGTGTTCTGCCCTATTGGATTTTCAGAAATTGAGGGTGTGCTACACTATTAGAGTTTCAGTAATTGAAGTTCTATTACACTGTTGGAGTGTCTTTAATATTGGGTGTGTTGCACTATTGGAGTTTATGTAATTGAGGGGTGCTGCCCGATTGGAGTGTAAGTAATTGAGGGTGTGCTGCACTATTGCAGTGTCAGTAATTGAGGGTGTGCTGCACTGTTGGAGTGTCAGTAATTGAGGGTGTGCTGCACTATTGGAGTGTTAGTGTTTGAGGGTGTGCAGCAATATTGGAGTGTCAGTAATTGAGGCTGTGCTGCTCTATTGGAGTGTCAGTAATTGAGTGTGTGCTGCACGATTGGAATGCCAGTATTTGAGGTTGTGCTGCAATATAGGAGTGTCAGTAATTGAGTTTGTGCTGCACTATTGTAGTATGAGTAATTGAGGGTGTGCTGCACTATTGGTGTGTCAGTAATTGAGGGTGTGCTGCATGATTGGACTTTCAATAATTGAGGGTGTGCTGCCCTATTGGATTTTCAGAAATTGAGGGTGTGCTACACTATTAGAGTTTCAGTAATTGAAGTTCTGTTACACTGTTGGAATGTCTTTAATATTGGGTGTGTTGCACTATTGGAGTTTATGTAATTGAGGGGTGCTGCCCGATTGGAGTGTCAGTAATTGAGGGTGTGCTGCACTTTTGGAGTGTCAGTAATTGAGGGTGTGCTGCACAATTTGAGTGTCAGTTATTGAGGTTGTGCTGCACTATTGGAGTGTCATTAATTGAGAGTTTGCTGCACTTTTGGAGTGTCAGTAATTGAGGTAGTTCTGCAATATTGGAGTGTCAGTAATTGAGGGTGTGCTTCATTATTGTAGAGTGAGTAATTGAGGCTGTGCTGCACTATTATAGTGTCAGTAATTGAGGGTGTGCTGCACCATTTAAATGTCAGTAATTGAGAGTGAGCTCCTTTGTTGGAGTTTCAGTCATTGAGGGTGTGCTGCAGTATTGTAGACTGAGTAATTGAGGGTTTCTGCACTATTGCAGTGTCGGTAATTGAGGGTGTGCTGCACTATTGCAGTGTCAGAAATTGAGGGTGTGCTGCACTTTTGGAGTGTCAGTAAATGGGGGTGTGCCGCACTATAGGACTGTCAGAAATTGTGGTGTGCTGCACTAATGGAGGGTCCGTATTTGAGGGTGTGCTGCAATATTGGTGTGTCTGAAATTGATGGTGTGCTGCACTATTGGAGTGCCAGTATTTGAGTTTGTGCTGCAATATAGGAGTGTCATTAATTGAGGTTGTGCTGCACTATTGTAGAATGAGTAATTGAGGGTGTGCTGCACTATTGGTGTGTCAGTAATAGAGGGTGCGCTGCATGTTTGGACTTTCAATAATTGAGGGTGTGCTGGCCTATTGGATTTTCAGAAATTGAGGGTGTGCTACACTATTAGAGTTTCAATAATTGAAGTTCTGTTACACTGTTGGAGTGTCTTTAATATTGGGTGTGTTGCACTATTGGAGTTTATGTAATTGAGGGGTGCTGCCCGATTGGAGTGTCAGTAATTGAGGGTGTGCTGCACTTTTGGAGTGTCAGTAAGTGAGGCTGTGCTGCAGTATTGGATTGTCAGTAATTGACCGTGTGCTGCATTTTGGAGTGTCTGTAATTGAGGGTGTGCTGCACTATTGAAGTTTCAGTAATTGAGGGTGTGCTTCCCTTTTGGTGTGTTAGTAATTGAGTGTATGCTGCACCAATGGAGGGTCTGTATTTGAGGGTCTTATGCAATATTGGTGTGTCTGAAATTGAGGGAGTGATGCACCTTTGGTGTATCTAAAATTGAGTGTGTGCTGCATGATTGGAGTGTCAGTAATTGAGGGTGTGCTGCACTGTTGAGAATCAGTAATTGAGGTTGTGCTGCACTATTGGAATGTCAGTAATTGGCGGTGTGCTGCACTATAGTAGAGTGAGTAATTGAGGTTGTGCTGCACTATTGCAGTGTCAGTAATTGAGGGTGTGCTGCATGATTGGAGTTTCAGTAATTGAGGGTGTGCTGCACTATTGGATTTTTCGTAATTGAGGGTGTGCTACACTATTAGAGTGTCAGTAAGTGACGGTCTGCTACACTGTTGGAGTGTCTCTAATTTTGAGTGTGCTGCACTTTTGGAATTTATGTAATTGTGGGGTGCTACACGATTGGAGAGTCAGTAGTTGATGGTGTGGGGCTTTCAGTAATTGAGGGTGTACTGCACTTTTGGAGTGTCAGTAATTGAGGGTGTGCCGCACTATTGGACTGTCAGAAATTGCGGGTGTTCTGCACTAATGTAGGTTCTGTATTTGAGGGTGTGCTGCAATATTGGAGTGTCTGTATTTGAGGGTGTGCTGCACAAATGGAGTGTCAGTAATTGAGGCTGTGCTGCGCAATTGGAGTGTCAGTAACTGAAGGTGTGCTGCACAATTTGAGTGTCAGTAATTGAGCGTGTGCTGCATTATTGGAGTGTGCGTAATTGAGAGTGTGCTGCACTATTGGACTGTCAGAAATTGAGGGTGTGCTTCTCTATAGAAGTTTCAGTAATTGAGGGTGTTCTGCACAATTGAAGTGTCAGTAATTGAGCGTGTGCTGCATTATTGGAGTGTGCGTAATTGAGAGTGTGCTGCACTATTGGACTGTCAGAAATTGAGGGTGTGCTTCTCTATAGAAGTTTCAGTAATTGAGGGTGTTCTGCACAATTGGAGAGTCAGTAATTGAGGGTGTGCTGCACATTTGGATTGTCAGTAACTGAGGGTGTGATGCACTATTGGAGTGTTAGTGTTTGAGGGTGTGCGGCAATATTGGAGTGTCAGTAATTGAGGGTGTGCTGCACTATTGGAATGCCAGTATTTGAGGTTGTGCTGCAATATAGGAGTGTCAGTAATTGAGTTTGTGCTGCACTATTGTAGAATGTGTAATTGAGGGTGTGCTGCACTATTGGTGTGTCACTAATTGAGGGTGTGCTGCATGATTGGACTTTCAATAATTGAGGGTGTTCTGCCCTATTGGATTTTCAGAAATTGAGGGTGTGCTACACTATTAGAGTTTCAGTAATTGAAGTTCTATTACACTGTTGGAGTGTCTTTAATATTGGGTGTGTTGCACTATTGGAGTTTATGTAATTGAGGGGTGCTGCCCGATTGGAGTGTAAGTAATTGAGGGTGTGCTGCACTATTGCAGTGTCAGTAATTGAGGGTGTGCTGCACTGTTGGAGTGTCAGTAATTGAGGGTGTGCTGCACTATTGGAGTGTCATTAATTGAGGTTGTGCTGCACTTTTGGAGTGTCAGTAATTGAGGGTGTGCTGCACAATTTGAGTGTCATTAATTGAGGTTGTGCTGCACTATTGGAGTGTTATTAATTGAGGGTTTGCTGCACTTTTGGAGTGTCAGTAAGTGAGGCTGTGCTGCAGTATTGGATTGTCAGTAATTGACCGTGTGCTGCATTTTGGAGAGTCTGTAATTGAGGGTGTGCAGCACTATTGGCCTGTCAGAAATTAAGGGTGTGCTTCTCTATTGAAGTTTCAGTAATTGAGGGTGTGCTGCACTGTTGGAGGGTCTGTATTTGAGGGTGTGCTGCACAAGTGGAGTGTTAGTAATCGAGGGTGTGGTGCACAATTGGAGTGTCAGTTACTGAAGGTGTGCAGCACAATTTGAGTGTCAGCGATTGAGGGTGTGCTGCACTATTGGGGTGTCAATAATTGAGGTTCTACTACACTATCGGAGTGTCAGTAATTGAGGGTGTGCTGCACAGTTGGAGTGTCAGTAATTGAGGACGTGCTGCACAATTGGAGTGTCAGTAATTGAGGGTGTGCTGCACATTTGGATTGTCAGTAATTGAGGCTGTGCTGTACTATTGGATTTTCAGTAATTGAGGGTGTGCTGCACTATTGGAGTGTCAGTAATTGAGGGTGTGCTGCACTATTGGAGTGTCAGTAATTGAGGGTGTGCTGCACTATTGGAGTGTCAGGAATTGAGGGTGTGCTGCACTATTGGAGTGTCAGTAATTGAGGGTGTGCTGCACTATTGGAGTGTCAGTAATTGAGGGTATGCTGCACTATTGGTGTGTCAGTAATTGAGGGTGTGCTGCACTATTGGAGTGTCAGTAATTGAGGGTGTGCTGCACTATTGGTGTGTCAGTAATTGAGGGTGTGCTGCACTATTGGAGTGTCAGTAATTGAGGGTGTGCTGCACTATTAGAGTGTCAGTAATTGAAGGTCTTTTACACTGTTGCTGTCTCTTTCATTCTGGGTGTGCTGCAGTATTGGAGTTTATGTAATTGAAGGATGATGCACGATTGGAGAGTCAATGATTAATGGTGTGCGGCTTTATTGGATTTTCAGTAATTGACGGTGTGCTGAACGATTGGAGTTTCAGTAATTGAGGGTGTGCTGCCCTATTGGAGTGTCAGTAATAGAAGGTGTGCTGCACTATTGGTGTGTCAGTAATTGAAGGTGGGCTGCACTATTGGAGTGTCAGTAATTGAGGGTGTGCTGCACTATTGGAGTGCCAGTAATTGAGGGTGTGCTGCACTATTACATTGTCAGTAATTGAGGGTGTGCTACACTGTTGGAGTGTCTGTCATTCTAGGTGTGCGGCAGTATTGGAGTTTATGTAATTAAGGGGTGATGCACGATTGGAGAGTCAGTGATTAATGGTGTGCGGCTTTATTGGATTTTCAGTAATTGACGGTGTGCTGCCTATTGGATGGTCAGTAATTGAGGATGTGCAGCACTATTGGAGTGTCAGTAATAGAAGGTCTGCTGCACTATTGGTGTGTCAGTAATTGAAGGTGGGCTGCAATATTGGAGTGTCAGTAATTGATGGTTTGGGTCTTTATTGGATTTCCATAATTGAGGGTGTGCTGCCCTATTGGAGGATCAGAAATTGAGGGTGTTCTGCAGCATGGCAGCGCCAGTAACTGAGGCTGTGCTGCACTATTGGAGTGTCAGTTATTGAGAGTGTTCTCCTCTATTGGAGTATCAGTAACTGAGGCTGTGCTGCACTATTGGAGTGTCAGTTATTGAGAGTGTTCTCCTCTATTTGAATGTTTGTAATAAGATATACTGCACTATTGGAGTGTTTGTAATTGAGGCTGTGCTGCAGTATTGGAGTGCCAGTAATGGAGGGTGTGCTGCACTATTGGAGAGTCAGTAATTGAGGGTTTACTGCACTATTGGAGTGTCATTAATTGAGGGTGTGCTGCGTTATTGGAGTGTCTGTAATTGACAGTGTGTTGCACTATTGCAGTATCAGTAATTGAGGGTGTGATGCAGTATTGGAGTTTCAGTAATTGAGGGTGTGCTGCAGTATTGGAGTGTCAGTAATTGAGGGTGTGCTGCACTATTGGAGTGTCAGTAATTGAGGGTGTGCTGCACTATTGGAGTGTCAGTAATTGAGGGTGTGCTGCACTATTGGAGTGTCAGTAATTGAGGGTGTGCTGCACTATTAGAGTGTCAGTAATTGAGGGTGTGCTGCACAGTTGGAGTGTCAGTAATTGAGGCCGTGCTGCACAATTGGAGTGTCAGTAATTGAGGGTGTGCTGCACATTTGGATTGTCAGTAATTGAGGGTGTGCTGCACATTTGGATTGTCAGTAATTGAGGCTGTGCTGTACTATTGGATTTTCAGTAATTGAGGGTGTGCTTCCCTTTTGGTATGTCAGTGATTGAGTGTATGCTGCACCAATGGAGGGTCTGTATTTGAGGGTCTTATGCAATATTGGTGTGTCTGAAATTGAGGGAGTGATGCACCTTTGGTGTGTCTAAAATTGAGGGTGTGCTGCACATTTGGATTGTCAGTAATTGAGGGTGTGATGCACTATTGGAGTGTTAGTGTTTGAGGGTGTGCGGCAATATTGAAGTGTCAGTAATTGAGGCTGTGCTGCTCTATTGGAGTGTTAGTAATTGAATGTGTGCTGCACTATTGGAGTGTCAGTAATTGATGTGTGGGGCTTTATTGGAATTGCATAATTGAGGGTGTGCTGACCTATTGGAGGGTCAGTAACTGAGGCTGTTCTGCACTATTGGTGTGTCAGTTATTGAGAGTGTTCTCCTCTGTTGGAGTGTCAGTAATTGTGTGTGTGCTGCACAATTGGAGTGTCACTAATTAGGGTGTGCTGCACAATTGGAGTGTCACTAATTAGGGTGTGCTGCACAATTGGAGTGTCAGTAATTAGGGTGTGCTGCACAATTGGAGTGTCAGTATTGAGTGGGTGCAGCACTATTTGAGAGTCAGTAATTGAGGGTGTGCTGCACTATTGGAGTGTCTTTAATTGAGGGTGTGATGCATTATTGGAGTGTCAGTAATGGAGGGTGTGCTGCACTATTGGAGTGTCCTTAATTGAGGCTTTATTGCACTTTTGGAGTTTCAGTAATTGAGGTAGTTCTGCAATTTTGGAGTGTCAGTAACTGAGAGTATGCTTCACTATTGTTGAGTGAGTAATTGAGGGTGTGCTGCACTTTTGGAGTGTCAGTTATTGAGGGTGTGCTGCACCATTTAAGTGTCAGTAATTGAGAGTGAGCTCCTCTATTGGAGTGTCAGTAATTGAGGGTGTGCTGCAGTATTGTAGACTGAGTAATTGAGGGTTGCTGCACTATTGGAGTGTCAGTAATTGAGAATGTGCTGCACGATTGGAGCTTCAGAAATTGAGGGTGTGCTGCATTTTTGGCGTGTCAATAAGTGAGGCTGTGCTGCAGTATTGGGGTGTCAGTAATTGAGGTGGTACTACACTATCGGAGTGTCAGTAATTGACGGTGTGCTGCACAATTGGGGTGCCAGTAATTGAGGGTGTGCTGCACATTTGGAGTGTCAGTAATTGAGGGCGTGCTGCACAATTTGAGTGTCAGTAATTGAGGGTGTGCTGCACATTTGGATTGTCAGTAATTGAGTGTGTGATGCACTATTGGAGTATCAGTAATTGAGGTTGTGCTGCACTATTGTAGGGTCAGAAATTGAGGGTGTGCTGCAGCATTGCAGTGTCAGTAACTGAGGCTGTGCTGCACTATTGGATTGTCAGTTATTGAGAGTGTTCTCCTCTATTGGAGTGTCAGTAATTGAGGGTGTGCTGCACGATTAGAGTGTCAGTAATTGAGGGTGTGCTGCACTATTGGAGTGTCAGTAATTGAGTGTGTGCTGCACTATTGGATTGTCAGTAATTGAAGCTCTGCTACACTGTTGGATTGTCTCTCATTTTGGGTGTGCTGCAGTATTGGAGTTTATGTAATTGAGGGGTAATGCATGATTGGAGAGTCAATGATTAATGGTGTGCAGCTTTATTGGATTTTCAGTATTTGACGGTGTGCTGCCCTATTAGATGGTCAGTAATTGAGGGTGTGCTGCACTATTGGATTTTTAGTAATTGAGGGTGTGCTACACTATTAGAGTGTCAGTAAGTGAAGGTCTGCTACACTGTTGGAGTGTCTCTACTTTTGAGTGTGCTGCACAATTTGAGAGTCAGTAATTGAGCGTGTGCTGCACAATTGGAGTGTCTTTAATTGAGGGTGTGGGGCTTTATTGGAATTCCATAATTGAGGGTGTGCTGCCCTGTTGGAGGGTCAGAAATTGAGGGTTTGCTGCAGCATTGCAGTGTCAGTAACTGAGGCTGTGCTGCACTATTGGAGTGTGAGTAATTGAGGCTGTGCTG
This sequence comes from Isurus oxyrinchus, assembly GCA_026770705.1. Classification (NCBI taxonomy): domain Eukaryota; kingdom Metazoa; phylum Chordata; class Chondrichthyes; order Lamniformes; family Lamnidae; genus Isurus; species Isurus oxyrinchus. The sequence continues at coordinate 102,884,636 of JANJGN010000021.1, forward strand.
CACTATTGGAGAGTCAGTAAATGAGCGTGTGCTGCACTATTGGAGTGTCAGTAATTGAGCGCGTGTTGCACTATTGGAGAGTCAGTAAATGAGTGTGTGCTGCACTATTGGAGTGTCTTTAATTGAGGGTGTGCTTCACTATTGTAGAGTGAGTAATTGAGGCTGTGCTGCACTATTGGACTGTCAGTAATTGAGAGTGTGCTGCACCATTAAAGTGTCAGTAATTGAGAGAGAGCTCCTCTATTGGAGTGTCAGTAATTGAGGGTGTGCTGCAACATTGGAGTGTCACTAATTAGGGTGTGCTGCACTATTGGAGAGTCAGTAAATGAGCGTGTGCTGCACTATTGGAGTGTCAGTAATTGAGAGCGTGTTGCACTACTGGAGAGTCAGTAAATGAGCGTGTGCTGCCCTATTGGAGTGTCTTTAATTGAGGGTGTGATGCATTATTGGAGTGTCAATAATTGAGCGCGTGTTGCACTATTGGACTGTCAGTAATTGAGAGTGTGCTGCACCATTAAAGTGTCAGTAATTGAGAGAGAGCTCCTCTATTGGAGTGTCAGTAATTGAGGGTTTGCTGCAGTATCGTAGACTGAGTAATTGAGGGTTGCTGCACTATTGGAGTGTCGGTAATTGAGGGTGTTCTCCTCTTTTGGAGTTTCAGTAAGTGAGCGTGTGCTGCACTATTGGAGTGTCAGTAATTGAGCGTGTGCTGCACAATTGGAGAGTCAGTAAATGAGTGTGTGCTGCACTATTGGAGTGTCAGTAATTGAGCGCGTGTTGCACTACTGGAGAGTCAGTAAATGAGCGTATGCTGCACTATTGGAGTGTCTTTAATTGAGGGTGTGATGCATTATTGGAGTGTCAATAATTGAGCGCGTGTTGCACTATTGGAGAGTCAGTAAATGAGCGTGTGCTGCACTATTGGAGTGTCTTTAATTGAGGGTGTGCTTCACTATTGTAGAGTGAGTAATTGAGGCTGTGCTGCACTATTGGACTGTCAGTAATTGAGAGTGTGCTGCACCATTAAAGTGTCAGTAATTGAGAGAGAGCTCCTCTATTGGAGTGTCAGTAATTGAGGGTTTGCTGCACTATTGTAGACTGAGTAATTGAGCGTTGCTGCACTATTGGAGTGTCAGTAATTGAGGGTGTGCTGCACTTTTGGAGTTTCAGTAAGTGAGGCTGTGCTGCAGTATTGGATTGTGAGTAATTGACCGTCTGCTGCACTATTGGAGTTTCCGTAATTGAGGGTGTGCTGCACTATTGGACTGTCAGTAATTGAGGGTGCGCTTCTATATTGAAGTTTCAGTAATTGAGGGTGTGCTGCACTTTTGGAGTGTCAGAAATTGCGGGTGTGCTGCACTAATGGAGGGTCTGTATTTGAGGGTGAGCTGCAATATTGGTGTGTCTGAAATTGAGGGAATGCTGCAGGATTGGAGTGTCAATATTGAGGGTGTGCTGCACAATTGGAATGTCTGTATTTGAGGCTGTGCTGCACAAATGGAGTGTTAGTAATTGAGGGTGTGCTGCACATTTGGAGAGTCAGTAATTGAGGGTGTGCTGCATTATTGGAGTGTCTTTAATTGAGGGAGTGATGCATTATTGGAGTGTCAGTAATGGAGGATGTGCTGCACTATTGCAGTTTCAGTAATTGAGTATGTGCTGCCCAATTTGAGCGTCAGTAATTGAGGATTTGCTGCACTATTGGAGTGTCTGTAATTGAAGGTCTGCTACACTGTTTGAGTGACTCTAATTTTGAGTGTGCTGCACTTTTGAAGTTTATGTAATTGTGGGGTGCTGCATGTTTGGAGAGTCAGTAATTGATGGTGTGGGGCTTTATTGGAATTCCATAATTGAGGGTGTGCTGCCCTGTTGGAGGGTCAGAAATGGAGGGTGTGCTGCAGCATTGCAGTGTCAGTAACTGAGGCTGTGCTGCACTATTGGAGTGCCAGTCATGGAGGGGGTGCTGCACTATTGGAGAGTCAGTAATTGAGGGTGTAATGCACTTTTGGAGTGTCAGTAATTGAGGGTGTGCTGCACAATTAGAGTGTCACTAACTAGTGTGCGCTGCACTATTGGAGTGTCAGTAATTAGGGTGTTCTGCACTATTGGAGTGTCACTAATATGGGTGTGCAGCACTATTGGAGTGTCAGTAATAGAAGGTCTGCTGCACTATTGGTGTGTCAGTAATTGAAGGTGGGCTGCAATATTGGAGTGTCAGTAATTGATGGTTTGGGTCTTTATTGGATTTCCATAATTGAGGGTGTGCTGCCCTATTGGAGGATCAGAAATTGAGGGTGTTCTGCAGCATGGCAGCGCCAGTAACTGAGGCTGTGCTGCACTATTGGAGTGTCAGTTATTGAGAGTGTTCTCCTCTATTGGAGTGTCAGTAACTGAGGCTGTGCTGCACTATTGGAGTGTCAGTTATTGAGAGTGTTCTCCTCTATTTGAGTGTTTGTAATAAGATATACTGCACTATTGGAGTGTTTGTAATTGAGGCTGTGCTGCAGTATTGGAGTGCCAGTAATGGAGGGTGTGCTGCACTATTGGAGAGTCAGTAATTGAGGGTTTACTGCACTATTGGAGTGTCATTAATTGAGGGTGTGCTGCGTTATTGGAGTGTCTGTAATTGACAGTGTGTTGCACTATTGCAGTATCAGTAATTGAGGGTGTGATGCAGTATTGGAGTTTCAGTAATTGAGGGTGTGCTGCAGTATTGGAGTGTCAGTAATTGAGGGTGTGCTGCACTATTGGAGTGTCAGTAATTGAGGGTGTGCTGCACTATTGGAGTGTCAGTAATTGAGGGTGTGCTGCACTATTGGAGTGTCAGTAATTGAGGGTGTGCTGCACTATTAGAGTGTCAGTAATTGAGGGTGTGCTGCACAATTGGAGTGTCAGTAATTGAGGCCGTGCTGCACAATTGGAGTGTCAGTAATTGAGGGTGTGCTGCACCTTTGGATTGTCAGTAATTGAGGGTGTGCTGCACATTTGGATTGTCAGTAATTGAGGCTGTGCTGTACTATTGGATTTTCAGTAATTGAGGGTGTGCTCCCCTTTTGGTACGTCAGTGATTGAGTGTATGCTGCACCAATGGAGGGTCTGTATTTGAGGGTCTTATGCAATATTGGTGTGTCTGAAATTGAGGGAGTGATGCACCTTTGGTGTGTCTAAAATTGAGGGTGTGCTGCACATTTGGATTGTCAGTAATTGAGGGTGTGATGCACTATTGGAGTGTTAGTGTTTGAGGGTGTGCGGCAATATTGAAGTGTCAGTAATTGAGGCTGTGCTGCTCTATTGGAGTGTTAGTAATTGAATGTGTGCTGCACTATTGGAGTGTCAGTAATTGATGGTGTGGGGCTTTATTGGAATTGCATAATTGAGGGTGTGCTGACCTATTGGAGGGTCAGTAATTGAGGTTGTGCTGCAGCATTGCAGTGTCAGTAACTGAGGCTGTTCTGCACTATTGGTGTGTCAGTTATTGAGAGTGTTCTCCTCTATTGGAGTGTCAGTAATTGTGTGTGTGCTGCACAATTGGAGTGTCACTAATTAGGGTGTGCTGCACAATTGGAGTGTCAGTAATTAGGGTGTGCTGCACAATTGGAGTGTCAGTATTGAGTGGGTGCAGCACTACTGGAGAGTCAGTAATTGAGGGTGTGCTGCACTATTGGAGTGTCTTTAATTGAGGGTGTGATGCATTATTGGAGTGTCAGTAATGGAGGGTGTGCTGCACTATTGGAGTGTCCTTAATTGAGGCTTTATTGCACTTTTGGAGTTTCAGTAATTGAGGTAGTTCTGCAATTTTGGAGTGTCAGTAACTGAGAGTATGCTTCACTATTGTTGAGTGAGTAATTGAGGGTGTGCTGCACTTTTGGAGTGTCAGTTATTGAGGGTGTGCTGCACCATTTAAGTGTCAGTAATTGAGAGTGAGCTCCTCTATTGGAGTGTCAGTAATTGAGGGTGTGCTGCAGTATTGTAGACTGAGTAATTGAGGGTTGCTGCACTATTGGAGTGTCAGTAATTGAGAATGTGCTGCACGATTGGAGTTTCAGAAATTGAGGGTGTGCTGCATTTTTGGCGTGTCAATAAGTGAGGCTGTGCTGCAGTATTGGGGTGTCAGTAATTGAGGTGGTACTACACTATCGGAGTGTCAGTAATTGACGGTGTGCTGCACAATTGGGGTGCCAGTAATTGAGGGTGTGCTGCACATTTGGAGTGTCAGTAATTGAGGGCGTGCTGCACAATTTGAGTGTCAGTAATTGAGGGTGTGCTGCACATTTGGATTGTCAGTAATTGAGTGTGTGATGCACTATTGGAGTATCAGTAATTGAGGTTGTGCTGCACTATTGTAGGGTCAGAAATTGAGGGTGTGCTGCAGCATTGCAGTGTCAGTAACTGAGGCTGTGCTGCACTATTGGAGTGTCAGTTATTGAGTGTGTTCTCCTCTATTGGAGTGTCAGTAATTGAGGGTGTGCTGCACGATTAGAGTGTCAGTAATTGAGGGTGTGCTGCACTATTGGAGTGTCAGTAATTGAGTGTGTGCTGCACTATTGGATTGTCAGTAATTGAAGCTCTGCTACACTGTTGGATTGTCTCTCATTTTGGGTGTGCTGCAGTATTGGAGTTTATGTAATTGAGGGGTAATGCATGATTGGAGAGTCAATGATTAATGGTGTGCAGCTTTATTGAATTTTCAGTATTTGACGGTGTGCTGCCCTATTAGATGGTCAGTAATTGAGGGTGTGCTGCACTATTGGATTTTTAGTAATTGAGGGTGTGCTACACTATTAGAGTGTCAGTAAGTGAAGGTCTGCTACACTGTTGGAGTGTCTCTACTTTTGAGTGTGCTGCACAATTTGAGAGTCAGTAATTGAGCGTGTGCTGCACAATTGGAGTGTCTTTAATTGAGGGTGTGGGGCTTTATTGGAATTCCATAATTGAGGGTGTGCTGCCCTATTGGAGGGTCAGAAATTGAGGGTTTGCTGCAGCATTGCAGTGTCAGTAACTGAGGCTGTGCTGCACTATTGGAGTGTCAGTTATTGAGAGTGTGCTCCTCTTTTGGAGTGTCAGTAATTGAGGGTGTACTGCACTATTAGAGTGTGAGTAATTGAGGCTGTGCTGCACTATTGGAGAGTCAGTAAATGAGCGTGTGCTGCACTATTGGAGTGTCAGTAATTGAGCGCGTGTTGCACTATTGGAGAGTCAGTAAATGAGTGTGTGCTGCACTATTGGAGTGTCAGTAATTGAGGGTGTGCTTCACTATTGTAGAGTGAGTAATTGAGGCTGTGCTGCACTATTGGACTGTCAGTAATTGAGAGTGTGCTGCACCATTAAAGTGTCAGTAATTGAGAGAGAGCTCCTCTATTGGAGTGTCAGTAATTGAGGGTTTGCTGCACTATTGTAGACTGAGTAATTGAGCGTTGCTGCACTATTGGAGTGTCGGTAATTGAGGGTGTGCTGCACTATTGGAGTGTCGGTAATTGAGGGTGTGCTCCTCTTTTGGAGTGTCAGTAATTGAGGGTGTACTGCACTATTAGAGTGTGAGTAATTGAGGCTGTGCTGCACTATTGGAGAGTCAGTAAATGAGCGTGTGCTGCACTATTGGAGTGTCAGTAATTGAGCGCGTGTTGCACTATTGGAGAGTCAGTAAATGAGTGTGTGCTGCACTATTGGAGTGTCAGTAATTGAGGGTGTGCTTCACTATTGTAGAGTGAGTAATTGAGGCTGTGCTGCACTATTGGACTGTCAGTAATTGAGAGTGTGCTGCACCATTAAAGTGTCAGTAATTGAGAGAGAGCTCCTCTATTGGAGTGTCAGTAATTGAGGGTTTGCTGCACTATTGTAGACTGAGTAATTGAGCGTTGCTGCACTATTGGAGTGTCGGTAATTGAGGGTGTGCTGCACTATTGGAGTGTCGGTAATTGAGGGTGTGCTGCACTTTTGGAGTTTCAGTAAGTGAGGCTGTGCTGCAGTATTGGATTGTGAGTAATTGACCGTCTGCTGAACTATTGGAGTTTCCGTAATTGAGGATGTGCTGCACTATTGGACTGTCAGAAATTGCGGGTATGCTGCACTAATGGAGGGTCTGTATTTGAGGGTGTGCTGCAATATAGGTGTGTCTGAAATTGAGGGTGTGCTGCACTATTGTGTTTCTGAAATTGAGGGAATGCTGCAGGATTGCAGTGTCAGTAACTGAGGCTGTTCTGCACTATTGGATTGTCAGTTATTGAGAGTGTTCTCCTCTTTTGGAGTGTCAGTAATTGAGGGTGTGCTGCACTATTGCAGTGTCAGTAATTAGGGTGTGCTGCATTATTGGAGTGTCAATAATTGAGCGCGTGTTGCACAATTGGACTGTCAGTAATTGAGAGTGTGCTGCACCATTTAAGTGTCAGTAATTGAGAGAGAGCTCCTCTATTGGAGTGTCAGTAATTGAGGGTTTGCTGCACTATCGTAGACTGAGTAATTGAGGGTTGCTGCACTATTGGAGTGTCGGTAATTGAGGGTGTGCTGCACTATTGGAGTGTCAGTAATTGAGACTGTGCTGCACAATTGGAGAGTCAGTAAATGAGTGTGTGCTGCACTATTGGAGTGTCAGTAATTGAGCGCGTGTTGCACTACTGGAGAGTCAGTAAATGAGCGTATGCTGCACTATTGGAGTGTCTTTAATTGAGGGTGTGATGCATTATTGGAGTGTCAATAATTGAGCGCGTGTTGCACTATTGGAGAGTCAGTAAATGAGCGTGTGCTGCACTATTGGAGTGTCTTTAATTGAGGGTGTGCTTCACTATTGTAGAGTGAGTAATTGAGGCTGTGCTGCACTATTGGACTGTCAGTAATTGAGAGTGTGCTGCACCATTAAAGTGTCAGTAATTGAGAGAGAGCTCCTCTATTGGAGTGTCAGTAATTGAGGGTTTGCTGCACTATTGTAGACTGAGTAATTGAGCGTTGCTGCACTATTGGAGTGTCGGTAATTGAGGGTGTGCTGCACTTTTGGAGTTTCAGTAAGTGAGGCTGTGCTGCAGTATTGGATTGTGAGTAATTGACCGTCTGCTGCACTATTGGAGTTTCCGTAATTGAGGGTGTGCTGCACTATTGAAGTTTCGGTAATTGAGGATGTGCTGCACTTTTGGAGTGTCAGAAATTGCGGGTGTGCTGCACTAATGGAGGGTCTGTATTTGAGGGTGTGCTGCAATATAGGTGTGTCTGAAATTGAGGGAATGCTGCAGGATTGGAGTGTCAATATTGAGGGTGTGCTGCACAATTGGAATGTCTGTATTTGAGGCTGTGCTGCACAAATGGAGTGTTAGTAATTGAGGGTGTGCTGCACTATTGGAGAGTCAGTAATTGAGGGTGTGCTGCATTATTGGAGTGTCTTTAATTGAGGGAGTGATGCATTATTGGAGTGTCAGTAATGGAGGATGTGCTGCACTATTGCAGTGTCAGTAATTGAGACTGTGCTGCACAATTGGAGTGCCAGTGATGGAGGGGGTGCTGCACAATTGGAGAGTCAGTAATTGAGAGAGAGCTCCTCTATTGGAGTGTCAGTAATTGAGGGTGTGCTGCAACATTGGAGTGTCACTAATTAGGGTGTGCTGCACTATTGGAGAGTCAGTAAATGAGCGTGTGCTGCACTTTTGGAGTGTCAGTAATTGAGCGCGTGTTGCACTACTGGAGAGTCAGTAAATGAGCGTGTGCTGCCCTATTGGAGTGTCTTTAATTGAGGGTGTGATGCATTATTGGAGTGTCAATAATTGAGCGCGTGTTGCACAATTGGACTGTCAGTAATTGAGAGTGTGCTGCACCATTTAAGTGTCAGTAATTGAGAGAGAGCTCCTCTATTGGAGTGTCAGTAATTGAGGGTTTGCTGCAGTATCGTAGACTGAGTAATTGAGGGTTGCTGCACTACTGGAGTGTCGGTAATTGAGGGTGTTCTCCTCTTTTGGAGTGTCGGTAATTGAGGGTGTGCTGCACTATTGGAGTGTCAGTAATTGAGCGTGTGCTGCACTATTGGAGTGTCAGTAATTGAGACTGTTCTGCACAATTGGAGAGTCAGTAAATGAGTGTGTGCTGCACTATTGGAGTGTCAGTAATTGAGCGCGTGTTGCACTACTGGAGAGTCAGTAAATGAGCGTATGCTGCACTATTGGAGTGTCTTTAATTGAGGGTGTGATGCATTATTGGAGTGTCAATAATTGAGCGCGTGTTGCACTATTGGAGAGTCAGTAAATGAGCGTGTGCTGCACTATTGGAGTGTCTTTAATTGAGGGTGTGCTTCACTATTGTAGAGTGAGAAATTGAGGCTGTGCTGCACTATTGGACTGTCAGTAATTGAGAGTGTGCTGCACCATTAAAGTGTCAGTAATTGAGAGAGAGCTCCTCTATTGGAGTGTCAGTAATTGAGGGTTTGCTGCACTATTGTAGACTGAGTAATTGAGCGTTGCTGCACTATTGGAGTGTCGGTAATTGAGGGTGTGCTGCACTTTTGGAGTTTCAGTAAGTGAGGCTGTGCTGCAGTATTGGATTGTGAGTAATTGACCGTCTGCTGCACTATTGGAGTTTCCGTAATTGAGGGTGTGCTGCACTATTGAAGTTTCAGTAATTGAGGATGTGCTGCACTTTTGGAGTGTCAGAAATTGCGGGTGTGCTGCACTAATGGAGGGTCTGTATTTGAGGGTGTGCTGCAATATAGGTGTGTCTGAAATTGAGGGAATGCTGCAGGATTGGAGTGTCAATATTGAGGGTGTGCTGCACAATTGGAATGTCTGTATTTGAGGCTGTGCTGCACAAATGGAGTGTTAGTAATTGAGGGTGTGCTGCACTATTGGAGAGTCAGTAATTGAGGGTGTGCTGCATTATTGGAGTGTCTTTAATTGAGGGAGTGATGCATTATTGGAGTGTCAGTAATGGAGGATGTGCTGCACTATTGCAGTGTCAGTAATTGAGTATGTGCTGCCCAATTTGAGCGTCAGTAATTGAGGATTTGCTGCACTATTGGAGTGTCTGTAATTGAAGGTCTGCTACACTGTTTGAGTGTCTCTAATTTTGAGTGTGCTGCACTTTTGAAGTTTATGTAATTGTGGGGTGCTGCATGTTTGGAGAGTCAGTAATTGATGGTGTGGGGCTTTATTGGAATTCCATAATTGAGGGTGTGCTGCCCTGTTGGAGGGTCAGAAATGGAGGGTGTGCTGCAGCATTGCAGTGTCAGTAACTGAGGCTGTGCTGCACTATTGGAGTGCCAGTCATGGAGGGGGTGCTGCACTATTGGAGAGTCAGTAATTGAGGGTGTGATGCACTTTTGGAGTGTCAGTAATTGAGGGTGTGCTGCACAATTAGAGTGTCACTAACTAGTGTGCGCTGCACAATTGGAGTGTCAGTAATTAGGGTGTTCTGCACTATTGGAGTGTCACTAATATGGGTGTGCTGCACTATTGGAGTGTCACTAATTAGGGTGTGCTGCACAATTGGAATGTCAGTAATTGAGGATGTGCTGCACAATTGGAGTGTCAGTAATTGAGCGCGTGCTGCACTATTGGTGAGTCAGTAATTGAGGGTGTGCTGCACATTTGGATTGTCAGTAATTGAGTGTGTGCTGCACGATTAGAATGCCAGTATTTGAGTTTGTGCTGCAATATAGGAGTGTCAGTAATTGAGTTTGTGCTGCACTATTGTAGAATGAGTAATTGAGGGTGTGCTGCACTATTGGTGTGTCAGTAATTGAGGGTGTGCTGCATGATTGGACTTTCAATAATTGAGGGTGTGCTGCCCTATTGGATTTTTGGAAATTGAAGGTGTGCTACACTATTAGAGTTTCAGTAATTGAAGTTCTGTTACACTGTTGGAGTGTCTTTAATATTGGGTGTGTTGCACTATTGGAGTGTATGTAATTGAGGGGTGCTGCCTGATTGGAGTGTCATAATTGAGGGTGTGCTGCACAACTGGAGTGTCAGAATTGAGGGTGTGCTGCACGATTGGAGTGTCAGTAATTGAGGGTGTGCTGCACTATTGCAGAGTCAGTAATTGAGGGTGTGCTGCACCATTTAAGTGTCAATAATTGAGAGTGTGCTCCTCTATTGGAGTGTCAGTAATTGAGGGTGTGCTGTACTATTGTAGACTGAGTAATGAGGGTTGCTGCACTATTGGAGTGTCAGTAAGTGAGGCTGTGCTGCAGTATTGGATTGTGAGTAATTGAACGTGTGCTGCACTATTGGAGTGTCAGAAATTGAAGGCGTGCTTCTCTATTGAAGTTTCAGTAATTGAGGGTGTTCTGCACTTTTGGAGTGTCAGTAATTGATGGTGTGCAGCACTATTGGTGTGTCAGTAATTGAGGGTGTGCTGCACTATTGGTGTGTCAGTAATTGAGGGTGTGCTGCACTAATGCAGGGTCTGTATTTGAGGGTGTGCTGCAATATTGGTGTGTATGAAATTGAGTAAATGCTGCAGGATTGGTGTGTCAATAATTGAGGGTGTGCTGCACAAATGGAGTGTCTGTATTTGAGGGTGTGCAGCACAATTGGAGTGTCAGTAATTGAGGGTGTGGTGCGCAATTGGAGTGTCAGTAATTGAGGGTCTACTGCACGATTGGGGTGTCAGTAATTGAGGTTGTACTACACTATCGGAGTTTCAGTAATTCAGGGTGTTCTGCACAATTGATGTGTCAGTAATTGAGGGTGTGCTGCACAATTGGTGTGTCAGTAATTGAGGGCATGCTGCACAATTTGAGTATCAGTAACTGAGGGTGTGCTGCACATTTGGATTGTCAGTAATTGAGGGTGTGTTGCACTTTTGGTGTGTCAGTAATTGAGGGTGTGCTGCACTATTGGACTGCCAGAAATTGAGTGTGTGCTGCACTATTGGAGTTTCACTAATTGATCGTGTGCACCAGTATTGGTGTGTCAGTAATTGAGGGTGGGCTGCAATAATGCAGGGTGTGAATTTGAGGGTGTGCTGCAATATTGTTGTTTCTGAAATTGAGGGTGTGCAGCACTATTGGTGTGTCTGAAATTGAGGGTGTGCTGCACGATTGGAGTGTCAGTAATTGACGATGTGCTGCACTATTGTAGAGTGAGTAATTGAGGGTTTGCTGCACTATTGGAGTGTCAGTAATTGACGGTGTGGGGCTTTATTGGATTTCCATAATTGAGGGTGTGTTGCCCTATTGGAGGGTCTGAAATTGAGGTTGTGCTGCAGCATTGCAGTGTCAGTAACTGAGGCTGTGCTGCACTTTTGGAGTGTCAGTTATTGAGAGTTTTCTCCTCTATTGGAGTGTCAGTAATTGAGGGTATGCTGCACTATTGGAGTGTGTATAATTGAGGCTGTACTGCAGAATTGGAGTGCCAGTAATGGAGGGTGTGCTGCACAAATTGTGTGTCAGTAATTGAGAGTGTGCTGCAATATTGGATTGTCAGTAATTGAGGGTGTACTGCACTATTGGAAGGTCAGTAATTGAGGGTGTGCTGCACTATTGGAGTGTCATTAATTGAGGGTTTGCTGCATTATTGGAGTGTCAGTAATTGAGGTTGTTCTGCAATATTGGTGTGTCAGTAATTGAGGATCTGCTGCACTATTGTAGAGTGTATAATTGAGGCAGTGCCGCACTATTGGAGTGACAGTAATTGAGGGTGTGCTGCACTATTGGAGTGTCAGTAATTCATGCTGTGCTGCTCTATTGGAGTGTCAGTAATTGAGGGTGTGCTGCACTATTGTAGACTGAGTTATTGAGGGTTCCTGCACTATTGGAGTTTCAGTAATTGAGGGTGTGCTGCACCTTTGGAGTGTCAGTAAGTGAGGCTATGCTGCAGTATTGGATTGTCAGTATTTGATGGTGTGCTGCACTATTGGAGTGTCTGTAATTTAGTGTGTGCTGCACTATTGGACTGTCAGAAATTGAGGGTGTGCTTCACTATTGAAGTTTCAGTAATTGAGGGTGTGCTGCACTTTTGGAGTGTCAATAATTTAGGGTGTGCCGCACTATTGGACTGTCAGAACTTGCGCGTGTGCTGCACTATTGGTGTGTATGAAATTGAGGGCGTGCTGCAGGATTGGAGTGTCAATAATTGAGGGTGTGCTGCACAATTGGAGTGTCTGTATTTGAGGGTGTGCTGCACAATTGGAGTGTCAGTAATTGCGGTTGTGCTGCACTATTGGTGTGTCAGTAATTGAGGGTGTGCTGCATAATTGGACTGTCAGTAATTGAGGGCGTACTGCACGATTGGGGTGTCAGTAATTGAGGCTGTACTACACTATTGGAATTTCAGTAATTCAGGGTGTTCTACACAATTGATGTGTCAGTAATTGAGGGCGTGCTGCACAATTTGAGTATCAGTAATTGAGGGTGTGCTGCACATTTGGATTGTCAGTAATTGAGGGTGTGTTGCACTTTTGGTGTGTCAGTAATTGAGGGTGTGCTGCACTATTGGACTGCCAGAAATTGAGTGTGTGCTGCACTATTGGAGTTTCACTAATTGATCGTGTGCACCACTATTGGTGTGTCAGTAATTGAGGGTGGCCTGCAATAATGCAGGGTGTGAATTTGAGGGTGTGCTGCAATATTGTTGTTTCTGAAATTGAGGGTGTGCAGCACTATTGGTGTGTCTGAAATTGAGGGTGTGCTGCACGATTGGAGTGTCAGTAATTGACGATGTGCTGCACTATTGTAGAGTGAGTAATTGAGGGTTTGCTGCACTATTGGAGTGTCAGTAATTGACGGTGTGGGGCTTTATTGGATTTCCATAATTGAGGGTGTGCTGCCCTATTGGAGGGTCTGAAATTGAGGTTGTGCTGCAGCATTGCAGTGTCAGTAACTGAGGCTGTGCTGCACTTTTGGAGTGTCAGTTATTGAGAGTTTTCTCCTCTATTGGAGTGTCAGTAATTGAGGGTACGCTGCACTATTGGAGTGTGTGTAATTGAGGCTGTGCTGCAGAATTGGAGTGCCAGTAATGGAGTCTGTGCTGCACAATTTGTGTGAGTAATTGAGAGTGTGCTGCAATATTGGATTGTCAGTAATTGAGGGTGTACTGCACTACTGGAGGGTCAGTAATTGAGGGTGTGCTGCACTATTGGACTGTCATTAATTGAGGGTTTGCTGCATTCTTGGAGTGTCAGTAATTGAGGTTGTTCTGCAATATTGGTGTGTCAGTAATTGAGGGTGTGCTGCACTATTGGAGTGTCAGTAATTGAGGGTGTGCTGCACTATTGGAGTGTCAGTAATTGAGAATGAGCTCCTCTATTGGAGTTTCAGTAATTGAGGGTGTGCTGCACTATTGTAGGGTCAGAAATTGAGGGTGTGCTGCAGCATTGCAGTGTCAGTAACTGAGGCTGTGCTGCACTATTGGATTGTCAGTGATTGAGAGTGTTCTCCTCTATTGGAGTGTCAGTAATTGAGTATGTGCTGCACTATTGGATTGTCAATAATTGAGGGTGTGCTGCATAATTGAAGTGTCAGTAATTGAGGGTCTGCTGCACTTTTGGTGTGTCAGTAATTGAGGGTGTGCTGCACTAGTGGACTGTCAGAAATTGAGTGTGTTCTGCACTATTAGAGTTTCACTAATTGATCGTGTGCACCACTATTGGTGTGTCAGTAATTGAGGGTGGGCTGCAATAATGCAGGGTGTGAATTTGAGGGTGTGCTGCAATATTGGTGTGTCTGAAATTGAGGGTGTGCTGCACGATTGGAGTGTCAGTAATTGACTATGTGCTGCACTATTGTAGAGTGAGTAATTGAGTGTTTGCTGCACTATTGGAGTGTCAGTAATTGACGGTGTGGGGCTTTATTGGATTTCCATAATTGAGGGTGTGCTGCCCTATTGCAGGATCAGAAATTGAGGGTGTGCTGCAGCATTGCAGTGTCAGTAACTGAGGCTGTGCTGCACTATTGGAGTGTCAGTTATTGAGTGTGTTCTCCTCTATTGGAGTGTCAGTAATTGATGGTATACTGCACTATTGAAATGTGGAGTAATTGAGGCTGTGCTGCAGTATTGGGGTGCCAGTAATGGAGTCTGTGCTGCACTATTGGAGAGTCAGTAACTGAGCGTGTGCTGCACCATTGGATTGTCAGTAATTGAGGGTGTACTGCACTATTGGAGGGTCAGTCATTGAGGGTGTGCTGCACTATTGGAGTGTCATTAATTGAGGGTTTGCTGCACTATTGGAGTGTCAGTAATTGAGGTTGTTCTGCAATATTGGTATGTCAGTAATTGAGGGTGTGCTGCACTATTGTAGAGTGTGTAATTGAGGTTGTGCTGCACTATTGGAGTGTCAGTAATTGAGGGTGCACTGCACTATTGGTGTGTGAGTAATTGAGATTGTGCTGCAGTATTGTAGTGTCAGTAATTGAGAGTCTGCTGCATTATTGGAGTGTCATTAATTGAGGGTTTGCTGCACTATTGGAGTATCAGTAATTGAAGTTGTTCTGCAATATTGGAGTGTCAGTAATTGAGGGTGTGCTGCACTATTGGGGTGTCAGTAATTGAGTCTGTGCTGCACGATTGGAGTGTCAGGAATTGAGGGTGTGCTGCCCTATTTGAGGGTCAGTAATTGAGAGTGTGCTGCACCATTGTTGTGTCTGTAACTGAGGGTGTGCTCCTCTATTGGAGTGTCAGTAATTGAGTGTGTGCTGCACTATTGGAGTGTGAGTAATTGAGGCTGTGCTGCAGTATTGGAGTGTCAGTAATTGAGGGTGTGCTGCACTTTTGGAGTGTCAGTAAGTGAGGCTGTGCTGCAGTATTGGATTGTCAGTATTTGAGGGTGTGCTGCACTATTGGAGTGTCTATAATTGAGGGTGTGCTGCACTATTGGACTGTCAGAAATTGAGGGTGTGCTGCACTATTGTTTTTGTATGAAATTGAGGGTGTGCTGCAGGATTGCAGTGTCAATAATTGGGGGTGTGCTGCACAACTGGAGTGTCAATAATTGAGGGTGTGCTGCACTATTGGGGTGTCAGTAATTGAAGGTGTACTACACTATCGTAGTTTCAGTAATTGAGGGTGTGCTGCACAATTGGAGTGTCAGTAATTGAGGGTGTGTTGCACAATTGGTGTGTCAGTATTTGAGGACGTGCTGCACAATTTGAGTGTCAGTAACTGAGGGTGTGCTGCACATTTGGATTGTCAGTAATTGAGGATGTGATGCATATTGGAGTGTTAGTGTTTGAGGCTGTGCGGCAATATTGGAGTGTCAGTAATTGAGGGTGTGCTGCACTATTGGAGTATCAGTAATTGAGGTTGTGCTGCAATATTGGACTGTCAGTAATTGATGTTGTGCTGCACAATTGTAGAGTGATTAATTGAGGGTGCGCTGCACTATTGGTGTCAATAATTATGGGTGTGCTGCACGATTGGACTTTCAATAATTGAGGGTGTGCTGCCCTATCGGATTTTCAGCAATTGAGGGTGTGCTACACTATTAGAGTGTCAGTGATTGAAGGTCTTTGACACTGTTGGTGTCTCTCTCATTTTGGGTGTGCTGCAATGTTGGAGTTTATGTAATTGAGGAGTGATGCATGATTGGAGAGTCAGTGATTAATGGTGTGCGGCTTTGTTGGATTTTCAGTAATTGAAGTTGTGCTGCCCTATTGGAGTGTCAGTAATTGAGGATGTGCTGCATTATTGGACTGTCAGAAATTGATTGTGTGCTGCACTATTGGAGTTTCACTAATTAATGGTGTGCACCACTATTGGTGTGTCAGTAATTGAGGGTGTGCTGCACTAATGCTGGGTTTGAATTTGAGGGTTTGCTGCACAATTGTAGACAGTGTAATTGAGGGTGTGCT
The DNA here is from genome assembly GCA_026770705.1 of Isurus oxyrinchus. Taxonomy (NCBI): domain Eukaryota; kingdom Metazoa; phylum Chordata; class Chondrichthyes; order Lamniformes; family Lamnidae; genus Isurus; species Isurus oxyrinchus. The sequence goes on from JANJGN010000021.1 coordinate 102,900,396, forward strand.
GACCTATTGGAGGGTCAGTAATTGAGGGTGTGTTGCAATATTGGAGTGTCAGTAATTGAGGGTGTGTTGCGCAATTGAAGTGCCTGTATTTGAAGGTGTGCTGCACAATTGCACTGTCAGTAATGGAGGGTGTGCTGCAGTATCAGAGTCTCAGTAATTGAAGCTCTGCTACACTGTTGCAGTGTCTGTAATTTTAGGTGTGTTGTACTATTGGCGTTTATGTAATTGAGGGGTGATGCACGATTGGAGAGTCAGTAATTGAGGGTGTACTGCACTATTGGTGTGTGAGTAATTGAGATTGTGCTGCAGTATTGTAGTGTCAGTAATTGAGAGTCTGCTGCATTATTGGAGTGTCATTAATTGAGGGTTTGCTGCACTATTGGAGTGTCAGTAATTGAAGTTGTTCTGCAATATTGGAGTGTCAGTAATTGAGGGTGTGCTTCATAATTGGAGTGTCAGTAATTGAGGCTGTGCTGCACTATTGGGGTGTCAGTAATTGAGTCTGTGCTGCACTATTGGAGTGTCAGGAATTGAGGGTGTGCTGCCCTATTTGAGGGTCAGTAATTGAGAGTGTGTTGCACCATTGTTGTGTCAGTAACTGAGGGTGTGCTCCTCTATTGGAGTGTCAGTAATTGAGTGTGTGCTGCACTATTGGAGTGTGAGTAATTGAGGCTGTGCTGCAGTATTGGAGTGTCAGTAATTGATGGTGTGCTGCACTTTTGGAGTGTCAGTAATTGAGGGTGTGCTGCATAATTGGAGTGTCAGTAATTGAGGGTGTGATGCATATTGGATTGTTAGTGTTTGAGGCTGTGCGGCAATATTGGACTGTCAGTAATTGAGGGTGTGCTGCAATATTGGACTGTCAGTAATTGATGTCGTGCTGCACTATTGTAGAGTGATTAATTGAGGGTGCGCTGCACTATTGGTGTCAATAATTGTGGGTGTGCTGCACGATTGGACTTTCAATAATTGAGGGTGTGCTGCCCTATTGGATTTTCAGCAATTGAGGATGTGCTACACTGTTAGAGTGTCAGTGATTGAAGGTCTTTTACACTGTTGGTGTCTCTCTCATTTTGGGTGTGCTGCAATGTTGGAGTTTATGTAATTGAGGAGTGATGCATGATTGGAGAGTCAGTGATTAATGGTGTGCGGCTTTATTGGATTTTCAGTAATTGAAGGTGTGCTGCCCTATTGGAGTGTCAGTAATTGAGGATGTGCTGCATTATTGGACTGTCAGAAATTGATTGTGTGCTGCACTATTGGAGTTTCACTAATTAATGGTGTGCACCACTATTGGTGTGTCAGTAATTGAGGGTGTGCTGCACTAATGCTGGGTTTGAGTTTGAGGGTTTGCTGCAATACTGGTTTTTCTGAAATTGAGGGTGTGCTGCACTATTGGTGTGTCTGAAATTGAGGGTGTGCTGCACGTTTGGAGTGTCAGTAATTGAGGTTGAGCTGCACTATTGGAATGTCAGTAATTGAGGGTGTGCTGCACAATTGTAGACTGTGTAATTGAGGGTGTGCTGCACTATTGGAGTGTCAGTAATTCAGGGTGTGCTGCAATATTGGAGTGCCAGTAATTGAGGTTGTGCTGCAATATTGGACTGTCAGTAATTGATGTTGTGCTGCACCATTGTAGAGTGATTAATTGAGGGTGTGCTGCACTATTGGTGTGTCAGTAATTGTGGGTGTGCTGCACGATTGGACTTTCAATAATTGAAGGTGTGCTGCCCTATTGGATTTTCAGTAATTGTGGGTGTGCTACACTATTAGAGTGTCAGTAATTGAAGGTCTTTTACACTGTTGGTGTGTCTCTCATTTTGGGTGTGCTGCAATATTGGAGTTTATGTAATTGAGGACTGATGCACGATTGGAGAGTCAATGATTATTGGTGTGGGGCTTTATTGGATTTTCAGTAATTGAGGGTGTGCTGACCTATTGGAGGGTCAGTAATTGAGGGTGTGTTGCACTTTTGGAGTGTTAGTAATTGACGGTGTGCTGCAATATTGGACTGTCAGAATTTGAGGGTTTGCTGCACAATTGTAGACAGTGTAATTGAGGGTGTGCTGACCTATTGGAGGGTCAGTAATTGAGGGTGTGTTGCAATATTGGAGTGCCAGTAATTGAGGGTGTGCTGCAATATTGGGGTGTCAGAAATTGAGGGTGTGCTGCACTATTGGAGTTTCACTAATTAATGGTGTGCAGCACTATTGGTGTGTCAGTAATTGAGGGTGGGCTGAACTAATGCTGGGTTTGAATTTGAGGGTTTGCTGCAATATTGGTGTTTCTGAAATTGAGCGTGTGCTGCACGATTGGAGTGTCAGTAATTGAGGTTGAGCTGCACTATTGGAATGTCAGTAATTGAGGGTGTGCTGCAGTATTGGAGTGTCAGTAATTGAGGTTGAGCTGCACCATTGGAATGTCAGTAATTGAGGGTGTGCTGCAATATTGGAATTACAGTAATTGAGGGTGTGTAGCACTATTGGTGTGTCAATAATTGAGGGTGTGCTGCACTAATGGAGGGTCTGTATTTGAGGGTGTGCTGCAATATTGGTGCGTCTGTAATTGAGGGTGTGCTGCACTATTGGTGTCTCTGAAATCGAGGGTGTGCTGCAGGATTGGAGTATCTGTATTTGAGGATTTGCTGCACAATTGGAGTGTCAGTAATTGAGGGTGTGCTGCACTATTGGAGTGTCTTGAATTGAGGGTGTGCTGCACTATTAGAGTGTCAGTAATTGACATTGTGCTGCACTATTGGAGTATCAGTAATTCAGGGTGTGCTGCACTATTGGAGTGCCAGTAATTGAGGTTGTGCTGCAATATTGGACTGTCAGTAATTGATGTCGTGCTGCACTATTGTAGAGTGATTAATTGAGGGTGCGCTGCACTATTGGTGTCAATAATTGTGGGTGTGCTGCACGATTGGACTTTCAATAATTGAGGGTGTGCTGCCCTATTGGATTTTCAGCAATTGAGGATGTGCTACACTATTAGAGTGTCAGTGATTGAAGGTCTTTTACACTGTTGGTGTCTCTCTCATTTTGGGTGTGCTGCAATGTTGGAGTTTATGTAATTGAGGAGTGATGCATGATTGGAGAGTCAGTGATTAATGGTGTGCGGCTTTATTGGATTTTCAGTAATTGAAGGTGTGCTGCCCTATTGGAGTGTCAGTAATTGAGGATGTGCTGCATTATTAGACTGTCAGAAATTGATTGTGTGCTGCACTATTGGAGTTTCACTAATTAATGGTGTGCACCACTATTGGTGTGTCAGTAATTGAGGGTGTGCTGCACTAATGCCGGGTTTGAATTTGAGGGTTTGCTGCAATATTGGTTTTTCTGAAATTGAGGGTGTGCTGCACTATTGGTGTGTCTGAAATTGAGGGTGTGCTGCACGTTTGGAATGTCAGTAATTGAAGTTGAGCTGCACTATTGGAATGTCAGTAATTGAGGGTGTGCTGCAGTATTGGAGTGTCAGTAATTCAGGGTGTGCTGCAATATTGGAGTGCCAGTAATTGAGGTTGTGCTGCAATATTGGACTGTCAGTAATTGATGTTGTGCTGCACCATTGTAGAGTGATTAATTGAGGGTGTGCTGCACTATTGGTGTGTCAGTAATTGTGGGTGTGCTGCACGATTGGACTTTCAATAATTGAAGGTGTGCTGCCCTATTGGATTTTCAGTAATTGTGGGTGTGCTACACTATTAGAGTGTCAGTAATTGAAGGTCTTTTACACTGTTGGTGTGTCTCTCATTTTGGGTGGTGCTGCAATATTGGAGTTTATGTAATTGAGGACTGATGCACGATTGGAGAGTCAATGATTATTGGTGTGCGGCTTTATTGGATTTTCAGTAATTGAGGGTGTGCTGACCTATTGGAGGGTCAGTAATTGAGGGTGTGTTGCACTTTTGGAGTGTTAGGAATTGACGGTGTGCTGCAATATTGGACTGTCAGAAATTGAGGGTGTGCTGCACTATTGGAGTTTCACTAATTAATGGTGTGCAGCACTATTGGTGTGTCAGTAATTGAGGGTGGGCTGCACTAATGCTGGGTTTGAATTTGAGGGTTTGCTGCAATATTGGTGTTTCTGAAATTGAGGGTGTGCTGCACTATTGGTGTGTCTGAAATTGAGCGTGTGCTGCACGATTGGAGTGTCAGTAATTGAGGTTGAGCTGCACTATTGGAATGTCAGTAATTGAGGGTGTGCTGCAGTATTGGAGTGTCAGTAATTGAGGTTGAGCTGCACCATTGGAATGTCAGTAATTGAGGGTGTGCTGCAATATTGGAGTTACAGTAATTGAGGGTGTGTAGCACTATTGGTGTGTCAATAATTGAGGGTGTGCTGCACTAATGGAGGGTCTGTATTTGAGGGTGTGCTGCAATATTGGTGTCTCTGAAATCGAGGGTGTGCTGCAGGATTGGAGTATCTGTATTTGAGGATTTGCTGCACAATTGGAGTGTCAGTAATTGAGGGTGTGCTGCACTATTGGAGTGTCTTGAATTGAGGGTGTACTGCACTATTAGAGTGTCAGTAATTGACATTGTGCTGCACTATTGTAGAGTGAATAATTGAGGGTGCGTTGCTTATTGGAGTGTCAGTAATTGCGGGTGTGCTAAACTATTGGAGAGTCAGTATTTGAGGTTGTGCTGCACTATTGGTGTGTCAGAAATTGAGGGTTTGCTGCACTATTGTAGAGTGAGTAATTGAAGGTGTGCTACACTATTGGAGTGTCAGTAATTGAGAGTATGCTGCACGATTTGTGTTTCAGTAATTGACGGTGTGCTGCACTATTGGAGTGTCAGTAATTCAGGGTGTGTTGCGCAATTGGAGTGCCTGTATTTGAAGGTGTGCTGCACAATTGCACTGTCAGTAATGGAGGGTGTGCTGCAGTATCGGAGTCTCAGTAATTGAAGCTCTGCTACACTGTTGGAGTGTCTGTAATTTTAGGTGTGTTGTACTATTGGCGTTTATGTAATTGAGGGGTGATGCACGATTGGAGAGTCAGTAATTGAGGGTGTACTGCACTATTGGTGTGTGAGTAATTGAGATTGTGCTGCAGTATTGTAGTGTCAGTAATTGAGAGTCTGCTGCATTATTGGAGTGTCATTAATTGAGGGTTTGCTGCACTATTGGAGTGTCATTAATTGAAGTTGTTCTGCAATATTGGAGTGTCAGTAATTGAGGGTGTTTTTCATAATTGGAGTGTCAGTAATTGAGGGTGTGCTGCACTATTGAATTTTCATTAATTGAGGGTGTGCTACATTATTAGATTGTTAGTAATTGAAGGTCTGCTACACTGTTGGATTTTCTCTAATTTTGGATGTGCTGCACTATTGGAGTTTATGTATATTGAGGGTGTGCTGCACAACTGGAGAGTCAGTAATTGATGGTGTGCGGCTTTATTGGATTTTCAGTAATTGCGGGTGAGCTGCCCTATTTGAGGGTCAGTAATTGAGAGTGTGCTGCACCATTGTTGTATCAGTAATTGAGGGTGTGCTGCACTATTGGAGTGTCAGTAATTGAGTGTGTGCTGCACTATTAGCGTGTGAGTAATTGAGGCTGTGCTGCAATATTGGAGTGTCAGTAATTGAGGGTGTGCTGCACTATTAGAGTGTGAGTAATTGAGGCTGTGCTGCAGTATTGGAGTGTCAGGAATTGAGGTTGTGCTGCACTATTGGCGAGTCAGTAATTGAGGGTGTGCTACACTATTAGAGTGTCAGTAATTGAAGGTCTGGTTTTGGCTTGGCCTAAATAGCCAAGTGGTTACGGTACTGGGTTTGTAACCCCAAGATCAAGAGTTCAAATCTCACAATGGCAAGCTATGGAACAATGTAACTTCATCTGAAACAGATGGAAATGGGTTTGTGCTCGAAAGAGTTACACTGTTGGAGTGTCTGTCATTCTGGGTGTTCTGAAGTATTGGAGATTTTGTAATTGAGGGGTGATGCACGATTGGAGAGTCAATGATTAATGGTGTGCGTCTTTATTGGATTTTCAGTAATTGAGGGTGTGCTGTCCTATTGGAGGGTAAGTAATTGACGGTGTGCTGCAGCATTGCAGTGTCAGTAACTGAGGCTGTGCTGCACTATTGGAGTTTCAGTTATTGAGGGTGTGCTGCAGAATTGGAGTGTCAGTAATTGAAGGTCTGCTACACTGTTGGAGTGTCTCTATTTTTGAGTGTGCTGCACTTTTGGAGTTTATGTAATTGTGGGGTGCTGCACGATTGGAGAGTCAGTGATTGATGGTGTGGGGCTTTATTGGAATTCCATAATTGAGGGTGTGCTGCCCTGTTGGAGGGTCAGAAATTGAGGGTGTGCTGCAGCATTGCAGTGTCAATAACTGAGGCTGTTCTGCACTATTGGAGTGTCAGTTATCGAGAGTGTTCTCCTCTTTTGGTGTGTCAGTAATTGAGGGTGTACTGCACTATTGGACTGTCAGTAATTGAGGGTGTGCTGCACTACTGGAGTGTCAGTAATTGAGGGTGTGCTGCACTATTGGACTGTCAGTAATTGAGGGTCTGCTGCACTATTGGAGTGTCAGTAATTGAGGGTGTGCTGCACTATTGGAGTGTCAGTAATTGAGGGTGTGCTGCACTACTGGAGTGTCAGTAATTGAGGGTGTGCTGCACTATTGGACTGTCAGTAATTGAGGGTCTGCTGCACTATTGGAGTGTCAGTAATTGAGGGTGTGCTGCACTATTGGACTGTCAGTAATTGAGGGTGTGCTGCACTACTGGTCAGTAATTGAGGGTGTGCTGCACTATTGGACTGTCAGTAATTGAGGGTCTGCTGCACTATTGGAGTGTCAGTAATTGAGGGTGTGCTGCACTATTGGAGTGTCAGTAATTGAGGGTGTGCTGCACTATTGGAGTGTCAGTAATTGAGGGTGTGCTGCACTATTGGCGAGTCAGTAATTGAAGGTTTGCTACACTGTTGGAGTGTCTGTGAATTTAGGTGTGCTGCAGTATTGGAGTTTATGTAATTGAGAGGTTCTACACAATTGGAGAGTCAATAATTGATGGTGTGCGCTTTATTGGATTTTCAGTAATTGAGGGTGTGTTGCCCTGTAGGAGAGTCAGTAATTGAAGGTGTGCTGCACCATTGGAGTGTCAGTAACTGAGGATGTGCTGCACCATTGGAGTGTCAGTAACTGAGGATGTGCTGCACTATTGGATTGTCAGTAATTGTGAGTGTGCTCCTCTATTGGTGTGTCAGTAATTTAGGGTGTACTGCACTATTGGAGTGTCAGTAATTGAGGATGTGCTGCATTATTGGAGTGTCATTAATGGAGGGTGTGCTGCACTATTGGAGAGTCAGTAATTGAGGGTGTACTTCACTTTTGGAGTGTCAGTAAATGAGGCTCTGCTGAATTATTTGAGTATCAGTATTTGACGGTGTGCTGCACTATTGGAGTGTCAGCAATTGAGTGTCTGCTGCATTATTGGACTGTCAGTAATTGAGGGTGTGCTGCACTATTGGATTTTCAGTAATTGAGGGTGTCCTGCACTATTGGTGTGTCAGTAATTGAGGGTGTGCGGCACTAATAGAGGGTCTGTATTTGAGGGTGTTCTGCAACATTGGTGTGTCTGATATTGAGGGTGTGCTGTACGATTGGAGTGTCAGTAATTGAGGATGTGCTGCACTATTGGAGTGTCAGTAATTGAGGGAGTGCTTCATAATTGGAGTGTCAGTAATTGAGGGAGTGCTTCATAATTGGAGTGTCAGTAATTGAGGGTGTGCTGCACTATTGGAATGTCAGTAATTGAGGGTGTGCTGCACTATTGGAGCGTCAGTAATTGAGGGTGTACTGCACTATTGAATTTTCATTAATTGAGGGTGTGCTACATTATTAGATTGTTAGTAATTGAAGGTCTGCTACACTGTTGGATTTTCTCTAATTTTGGATGTGCTGCACTATTGGAGTTTATGAATATTGAGGGGTGTTGCACAATTGGAGTGTCAGTAATTGAGTGTGTGCTCCTCCATTGGAGTGTCAGTAATTGAGGGTGTAGTCCACTATTAGAGTGTGAGTAATTGAGGCTGTGCTGCAGTATTGGAGTGTCAGTAATTGAGGGTGTGCTGCACTATTGGAGTGTCAGTAATTGAGGGTGTGCTGCAATATTGGACTGTCAGTAATTGAGGCTGCGCTGCAGTATTGGAGTGTCAGTAATTGAGGGTGTGCTGCACTATTGCAGTGTCAGTAATTGAGGGTGTGCTGCACTATTGGAGTGTCAGCAATTGAGGGTATGCAGCACTATTGGTGTGTCAATAATTGAGGGTGTGCTGCACTAATGGATGGTCTGTAATTGAGGTTGTGCTGTACAATTTGAATGTCAGGTATTCAGGGTGTGCTGCACAATTTGAGTTTCAGTAATTGATGGTGTGCTGCACCACTGGAGTGTGTCAAAAATTGAGTTTGTGCTGCACTTTTGGAGTGTCAGTAATTGAGTGTGTACTACACTATTGGTGTGTCAGTAATTGAGGGTGTGCTGCACTATTTGTGTGTCATTTATTGAAGGTGCGCTGCAGTATTGGAGTTTCTGTAATTGAGGGGGTTCTGCATCATTGGAGAGTCAGTAATTGATGGTGTGCGGCACTATTGTATTTTCAGTAATTGAGGGTGTGCTGCCCTACTGGATGGTCAGTAATTGAGTGTGTGCTGCACTATTGTTGTGTCAGTAATTGAGGGTGTGCTGCAGTATTGGAGTGTCATTAATTGAGTGGGTGCAGCATTATTTGAGTGTCAGTATTTGAGGGTGTGCTGCACTATTGGAGTGCCAGTAATTGAGGGTGTCCTACACTATTGGAGGGTCAGTAATTTAGGGTGTACTGAACTATTGGACTGTCAGTAATTGAAGGTGTGCTACACTATTGGAGTGTCAGTAATTGAAGGTGTGCTGCACTAGTGGAGTGCATGTAATTGAGGCTGTGCTGCACTATTGGAATGTCATTAATTGTGGGTGTGCTGCACTTTTGGAGTGTCAGTAATTGAGTCTGTGCTGCACTATTGGAGTGTCAGTAATTGAGGGTGTGCTGCACTATTGGAGTGTCAGTAATTAAGGATGTGCTGCACTATTGGAGTGTCAGTAATTGACGGTGTGTTGCATGATTTTAGTTTCAGTAATTGAATCTGTGCTGCACTATTCGTGTGTCAGTAATTGAGTGTGTACTACACTATTTGTGTGTCTGTAATTGAGCGTGAATTGTACTATTGTACTTCCAGTAATTGACGGTGTGCTGCACTATTGGTGTGTCAGTAATTGAGGGTGTGCTGCACAATTTGAGTGTCAGTAATTGAGGGTTTGCCGCACTTTTGGAGTGTCAATAAATTGAGGCTGTGCTGCACTATTGGAGTGTCAGTAATTGAGGATGTGCTGCACTTTTGGAGTGTGAGTAATTGAGGCTGTGCTGCACTATTGGAGTGTCAGTAATTGAGGGTATGCTGCACTAATGGTCGGACTGTATTTGAGGGACTGCCGCACTATTGCTGTATCTGAAATTGGGGGTGTACTGCACTATTGGTGTGTCAGTAATTGAGGGTGTCCTACACTATTGGAGTATCAGTAATTGAATGTGTATTACACTATTGGAGTGTCAGTAATTGAGGGTGTGCTGCACTAGTGGAGTGTCAGTAACTGAGGGTGTGCTGCACAGTTGGATTTTCAGTAATTGAGGGTGTGCTGCACTATTGGTGTGTCAGTAATTGAGGGTTTGCTGCACTATTAGAGGGTCAGTAATTAACGGTGTGCTGCACTATTGGATTTTCAGTACTTGAGGGTATGCTGCACGATTTGTGTGTCAGTATTTGAGGTTGAATTGTACTAATTGATTGTCTGCAATTGAGGGTGTGCTGCAGTATTTGTGGTTCAGTAATTGAGGGTGTGCTGCACTATTGGAGTGTCTGTAATTGAGGGTGTGCTGCAGCATTGGAGTGTCAGTAATTGAGGGTGTGCTGCACTATTGCAGTTTCTGTAATTGAGGGTGTGCTGCACTATTGGAGTGTCAGTAATTGAGGGTGTGCTTCACTATTGGAGTGTCAGTAATTGAGGGTTTGCTTCACTATTGGAGTGTCAGTAATTGAGGGTGTGCTGCACTATTGCAGTTTCTGTAATTGAGGGTGTGCTGCACTATTGGAGTGTCAGTAATTGAGGGTGTGCTTCACTATTGGAGTGTCAGTAATTGAGGGTTTGCTTCACTATTGGAGTATCAGTAATTGAGGGTGTGCTGCACTATTGCAGTTTCTGTAATTGAGGGTGTGCTGCACTGTTGGAGTGTCAGTAATTGAGGGTGTGCTTCACGATTGGAGTGTCAGTAATTGAGGGTTTGCTTCACTATTGGAGTATCAGTAATTGAGGGTGTGCTGCACTATTGCAGTTTCTGTAATTGAGGGTGTGCTGCACTATTGGAGTGTCGGTAATTGAGGGTGTGCTTCACTATTGGAGTGTCAGTAATTGAGGGTGTGCTGCACTAGTGGAGTGTTAGTAATTGAGGGTGTGCTGCACTAATGGAGTGTCAGTAATTGAGTGTGTGCTGCACTAGTGGAGTGTTAGTAATTGAGGGTGTGCTGCACTAATGGAGCTTTGGTATTTGAGGGTGTGCTGCACTATTGGTGTGTCATTAATTGAGGGGGTGCTGCAATATTGGAAGGTCAGTAATTAAGGGTGTGTTGCAGTAGTGGAGTGTCAGTATTTAAGGTTGTGCTGCAGGATTGGAGTGTCAGTAACTTAGGGTGTCCTGCACTCTACGAGTGTCAGTAATTGAGTACGCTTTGCACTATTGGATTGTCAGTAATTGATCGTGTGCTGCAAAAATGGAAGGTCAGTAATTGAGAGTGTGCTGAACTATTTGAGTGTCCGTAATTGAGCGTGTGCTGAACGGGGCGAGATAGAGAGAGTGGCACATGCAGGCGCGGTATTAAAGTGTATAGGGGGGGAGAGAGTGACATGCCCAGGGTGTGCGATTAAAGTGTCCGGGGAGTGAGGGAGACAGTGACACACACAGGGTGGGATATTCAAGTGTACGGGGTGTGTGGGGGAGAGTGACACACACAGGGTGGGATATTAATGTTTACGGGGAGTTAGGGGGAGACTGACATTTACATGGTGGGATATTAAAGTGTACGGGTATTGAGTTGGAGAGTGACATACACAGAGTGTGATATTAAAGTGTACAGGAATTCGGGAAGAGTGACACACACAGGGTTGGCTATTAAAGTGTACGAGGAGTGAGGGAGAGAGTGACACACACAGGGTGGGATATTAAATTGCACGGGAAGTGAGGGAGTGAGTGACACACACGGGGTGGATATTAAAATGTACGGAGAGTGAGGGTGAGAGAATGACACAGCGGGTTGGATATTAAAATGTATGGGGAGTGAGGGTGAGAAAGTGACACACCGGGTTGGATATTAAAGTGTACGAGGAGTCAGGGAGAGAGTGACACACACAGGGTGGGATATTAAAGTGTTTGGGGAGTGATCGAGAGAGTGACACATACGGGGTGGATATTAAAGTGTAAGTGGAGTTAGGAGGAGAGTGAGACACACAGGGTTGGATATTAAATTGTACAGGGAGTGAGGGGGAGAATGACACTCACTGCGTGGGATATTAAAGTCTACGGGGAGTGAGGGGGTTAGTGGTACACACAGGGTGTGATATTAAACTGTACAGGGAGTGATGGAGGGCGTGAGACACACAGGGTGGGATATTAAAGTGTACGGGGAGTGAGGGGGGAGTGACACACACTGGGGGGGATATTATAGTGTATGGGTTGAGAAGGAGAGAGTTACACTCAGGGTGGGATATTAAAGTGTACGGGGAGTGTGGGGGAGAGTGACACACACAGGGTGGGATATTAAAGTATATGGGGAGTGAGGGAGAGTGACGCACACGCAGGGTGGGATATTAAAGTGTACGATTAGTGACAGAGAGAGTGACACACTCAGGCTGGATATTAAATTGCACGGAGAGACGGAGACAGTGACACATGCAGGCTCGGTATTAAAGTGTACAGGGAGGGAGAGAGTGACATGCCCAGGGTGGGATATTAAAGTGGACGGGGAGTGATGGAGAGAGAGGGACACAACAGGGTGGGCTATTAAAGTGTACGGGGAGTGAGAGAGGGAGAGACACACAATGGGTGTTGGATATTAAAGTGTATGAGGAGTGATGGAGAGTGACACACACAGGGTTGGATATTAAAGTGAACGGAGATTGAGGAGAGAGTGGCAGGCACATTGTGGAAAATTAAAGTGTACGGGGAGTGAGGGAGAGAGTGACACACACAGGGTGGGATATTAAAGTGAAAGGAGATTAAGGAGAGAGTGGCACACACATTGTGGAAAATTAAAGTGTACGGGGAGTGAGGGAGAGAGTGACACACACAGGGTGGGATATTAAAGTGTTCAGGGGTTGAGGGGTAAAGTGAGACACACATGGTTGGATATTAAAGTATATGGGGAGTGATGGAGAGTGTGACACACACAGGGTAGGATATTAAAGTGTACAGGGAGTGAGGGGGAGAGAGACATGAACAGGGTGGAATGTTAAATTATATGAGGAGTGAAGGGGAGAGTGACACACATAGGGTGGTATATTAAATTGTATGGGGAGTGAGGGAGAGAGTGACACACACAGGGTGGGATATGATAGTGTATGGGGAGTGAGAGAAAGCGTGACACGCAAAGGGTTGGATATTAAAGTTTAGGGGGAGTGAGGGGGAACTTGACACACACAGGGTGGGATATTAAATTGTACTGGGAGTGAGAGTGACAGTGACAGACACAGGGTGGGATATTAAAGTGTATGGGAATTGAGGGGTGAGCGACACATACAGGGGGTGATAGTAAGGTGTACGGGGAGTGAGGGGGGAACGTGACACACAGAGGTTGCGATATTCAAGTGCCTGAAAAGTGAGGGGGACAGTGACACACACAGGGTGGTATATTAAAGTGTACAGGGAGTCAGGCAGAGAGTGACACACACAGGGTGGGATATTAAATTGCATGGAAAATGATGGAGAGAGTGACACACATAGGGTGGGATATCAGAGTATACAGGGAGTGAGGGAGACAGTGGCACACGCAGGGTGGGCGATTAAAGTTGATGGAGAGTGACACACAAAGGCTGGGATATTAAAGTTTACAGGGAGTGAGGGGGAGAAAGACACAAATAGGGTGGGATCTTAAATTATATGGGGTGTGAAGGGGAGAGTGACGCACATAGGGTGGGATATTAAAGTGAACGGGGATTGAGGGAGAGAGTGGCACCCATATGGTGGGATAGTAAAATGTACGGGGAGTGAGGGAGAGAGTGACACACACAGGGAGGGATATGAAAGTGTATGGGGAGTGAAAGAAAGGGTGACACACACAGGGTGGGATATTAAAAATACGGGGCGTGATGGTGAGAGTGACACACACAGGGTGGGTTATTAAAGTGTACGGGGAGTGACGGAGAGAGTGACACACACAGGGTGGGATATTAAATTGTACGGGGAGAGAGAGACATACACAGGGTGGGTTATTAAAGTGAATGGGGAGTGAGGGAGAGTGTGACACACAGAGGGTGGGATATTCAAGTGCACGGGGAGTGAGGGCAAGAGTGACAGAGACAGAGTTGGATATTAAAGTGTATGGGGAGTGATGGAGAGTGACACACAAAGGCTGGGATATTAAATTGTCCAGGGAGAGAGGGGGAGAAAGACACAAACAGGGTGGGATGTTAAAATATATGAGGAGTGAACGGTAGAGTGACACACATAGGGTGGGATATTAAAGTGAACAGGGAGAGAGGGGAATAGTGACACACTCAGGGTGGGATATTAAATTGTACGGGGTGTGAGCAGGAGTGGAACACACGCAGGGTGGGATATTAAAGTGTACGGTTAATGACAGAGAGTGACACACGCAGGCTGGATATTAAATTGCACGGGGAGAGACGCAGACAGTGACACATGCAGGCTCGGTATTAACGTGTACAGGGAGGGAGAGAGTGACACACACAGGGTGGGAGATTAAAGTGTACGAGGAGCGAGGGAGACAGTGACACGCAATGGGTTGGATATTAAAGTGAATGTGGAGTGAGGGAGAGAGGGACACACACTGAGTGGGATATGAAAGTGTATGGGGAGTGAGAGAAAGAGTGACATGCAAAGGGTTGGATATTAAAGTTTACGGGGTGTGAGGGGGAGAGTGACACACACAAGGTGGGTTATTAAAGATTATGGGGAGTGAGGGGTAGCGTGACACACAGAGGGTGGGATTTTCAAATGTACTGGGAGTCAGGCAGAGAGTGACACACACAGGGTGGGATATTAACGTGTATGGGGATTGAGGGCGAGAGAGACACACACAGGGTGGGATATTCAAGTGTAAGGGAACTGAGGGGAAGAGTGACACAGACAGGGTGGCATATTAAAGTGTATGGGGAGTGAGGGTGAGAGAGTGACACACAGGGTGGGATAATGAAGTGTATGGGGAGTGAGGGAGAGAGTGACACACAATGGGTTGGATATTAAAGTGTACAGGGAGTGTGGGGGAGAGAGACACACACAGGGTGGGATGTTAAAATGCACGGGGAGTGAGGGAGAGAGTGACACACACAGGGTGGGATATGAAAGTGTATGGGGAGTGAGAGAAAGAGTGACATGCAAAGGGTGGGATATTAAAGTGTATGGGGAGTAAGGGAGTAGGTGGCACACACAGCGTGGGATATTGAACTGTATGGTATGTGATGGTGAGACTGACACACACAGGATGGGATATTAAAGTGAACGGGGAGTAAGTGGTAGAGGGTGACACACACTGGGTGGGTTATTAAAGTTTACGGGGAGCGAGGGGAAGAGTGACACACACAAGGTGGGATGTTAAAGTGTATGGGGGAAGGGAAGAGAGACACACATAGGGTGGGATATTAAAGTGAATGGGGATTGAGGGAGAGAGTGACAACCATATAGTGGGATATTAAAGTGTACAGGGAGTGAGGGGGAGAGTGACACAAACAGGGTGGGATTTTAATGTTTACGGGGAGTGAGGGAGAGTGTGACACACAGGGTGGGATATTAAATTGTACGGGGAGTGAGTTGGAGAGTGAAACACTCATGTGGAATATTAAAGTGTACGGGGAGTGAGGGAGAGAGTGACACACACAGTATGGGATATTAATGTGTACAGGGAGTGAGGAAGAGAGAAACACACACAGCATGGGGTATTAAAATGCACGGTGAGTGAGGGAGAGAGTGAAATACAAAGGGAGGGATTTTAAAGTGTACGGTGAGTGAGGGAGAGAGTAACACACACAGGGTGAGATATTAAAGTGTATGGGGTGTGAGTGAGAGAGTGACACACACAGGGTGGAATATTAAAGTGTATGGAGAGTGAGAGAATTGTGACACACAAAGGGTGGGATATTAAAGTAAATGGGGATTGAGGGAAAGAGTCACACACACAGGGTGGGATATTAAAGTTTACGGGGAGTGAGTGGAAGAGTGACACACACAGGGTGGAATACTAAAGATACGGGGTTTGGGGGAGAGAGAGACAAACACAGGGTGGGATATTAAAGTCTATGGGGAGTGAGGGTGACAGTGACACACACAAGGTGAGATATTAAAGTGTGCAGGGAGTGAGGAGGCGAGTGAAACACACAGGGTCGTATATTAAAGTGCACGTGGAATGAGGAATAGAGTGACACACAGAGGGTGGGATATGAAAGTCGATGTGGAGTGAGAGAAAGGGTGACACGCAAAGGGTGGGATACTCAAGTGTACAGGGAGTCACGGGGAGAGTGACACACACAGGGTGGGATGGTCAAGTGTATGGGGAGTGAAGGGAAGAGTGACACACATAGGGTGGGATACTGAAGTGAATGGGGATTGAGGGAGAGCGTTACACCCATATGGTGGGATATCAAAGTGTACGGGGAGTGAGGGAGAGAGTCACACACACAGAGTGGTAAATTAAAGTGTACAGGGAATGAGGGGGAGAGAGACATACACAGGTTTGGATATTAAGTGTACAGGGAGTGAGGGAGAGAGTGTCAACCACAGTGTGGAAAATTAAATTGTATGTGGAGTGAGGGGGAGAGTGACACCCACAGTGTGGGATATTAAAATGTACAGGGAGTGAGGGGGAGTGGGACACACTCAGGGTTGGACATTAAAATTGATGGGGAGTGATGGAGAGAGTGACACACTCAGCGTGATATATAAAAATGTACGGTGAGTGAGGAAGAGAGTGAAACACAACGGGTGGGATATTAAAGTGTACGGTGAGTGAGGGAGAGAGTGACACACACAGGGTTTGATATCAAAGTGTATGGGAATTGAGGGGGACAGTAACACACACAGGGTGGTATATTAAAGTGTACGGGGAGTCAGGCAGAGAGTGACACACACAGGGTGGGATATTAAAATGTACGGAGAGTGAGGGAGAGAGTGACACACAGGGTAGGATATTAAAGTGTATGGAGAGTGAGAGAATTGTGACACACAAAGAGTGGGATATTAAAGTTTACGGGGAGTGAGGAGAAGAGTGACACAGAGAGGGTGGGATATTAAAGATACCGGGTGTGAGGGACAGAGTGACACACACAGGGTGGGATATTAAAGTGTAAGGGGAGTGATTGAGAGAGTGACACACACAGGGTGGGATATTAAAGTGTACAGGGTGTGAGGGGGAGAGTGACACACATAGGGTGGGATATTAAAGTGTACAGGGAGTGAGGGGGAGAGTGAGACCCACACGGTGGTATATTAAAATGTACGGGGAGTGAGGGAAAGAGTGACACACGCAGGGTGGGATATTAAAGTGTACGGGGATTGAGAATGAGAGTGACACATGCAGGGTGGTAGATTAAAGTGCACGGGGAGTGAGTGAGAGTGACACACAATGCGTAGGATATTAAAGTGTACGGGGAGGAATGGAGAGTGACTCACAAAGGCTGGGATATTAAAGTGTACAGGGAGTCACGGGGAGAGTGACACACACAGGGTGGGATGGTCAAGTGTATGGGGAGTGAAGGGAAGAGTGACACACATAGGGTGGGATACTGAAGTGAATGGGGATTGAGGGAGAGCATTACACCCATATGGTGGGATATCAAAGTGTACGGGGAGTGAAGGAGAGAGTCACACACACAGAGTGGTAAATTAAAGTGTACAGGGAATGAGGGGGAGAGAGACATACACAGGTTTGGATATTAAGTGTACAGGGAGTGAGGGAGAGAGTGTCAACCACAGTGTGGAAAATTAAATTGTATGTGGAGTGAGGGGAAGAGTGACACCCACAGTGTGGGATATTAAAATGTACAGGGAGTGAGGGGGAGTGGGACACACTCAGGGTTGGACATTAAAATTGATGGGGAGTGATGGAGAGAGTGACACACTCAACGTAGGATATTAAAACGTACGGTGAGTGAGGGAGAGAGTGAAACACAACGGGTGGGATATTAAAAGAGTACGGTGAGTGAGGGAGAGAGTGACACATACAGGGTTTGATATCAAAGTGTATGGGAAGTGAGGGGGACAGTAACACACACAGGGTGGGATATTAAAGTGTACGTGCAGTTAGGGAGAGAGTGACACACAGTGGGTTGGATATTAAAGTGTACGGGGGATTGAAGGAAAGAGTGACACACACGGTGGGCTTTTGAAGTGTACGCGGAGTGAGGGGAAGATTGACACACACAGGTTGGGATAATAAAGTGAACGGGGAGTGAGAGCGTGAGTGACACTCACAGGGTGGGATATTAAAGTGTACATGCAGTTAGGGAGAGAGTGACACACAATGGCTTGGACATTGAAGTGTATGGGGAGTGACTAGAGAGTGACACACAATACGTGAGATATTAAAGTGTACGGAGAGTGATGGAGAGAGAGACACATATGGGGACTGAGGGGGAGAGTGACACAAACAGGGAGGGATTTTATATTGTTTGGGGAGTGATGGAGAGTGACGCACAAAGGCTGGGATATTAAAATGAACGGCGTTTGAGGGAGAGAGTGACACACACAGGATGGGATTTTGAAGTGTACGTGGATTGAGGGGCAGAGTCACACACAAAAGGTGGGACAATAAAGTGTACAGGGAGTGAAGGAGAGAGTGAAACATGCAGTGTGAGATATTAATATGTATGGGGAGTGAGGGGGAGATTGACACACACAGGGTGGGATATTCAAGTGTACGGGGAATGAGGGAGAGAGACACACACAGGGTGGGATATTAAAGTATACGGGGAGTGAGGGGGAGAGAGAGACACACAGGTTGGGCTATTAAAGTTTACGGGAAGTGAGGAAGAGAGTGAGAGACACGGTGGGATATTAAAGTGTACGGGAAGTGAGGGGGAGAGTGACACACACAGGGTGGGATAATTAAATTTACAGGGAGTGAGGGCGAAAGTGACACACACTGGGTGGGTATTAGAGTTTACGGGGATGAGGGGGAGAGTGACACTCACAGGGTGGGATATTAAACTGTACAGGGAGTGAGGGACAGACTCACACACACTAGGTTGGATATTAAAGTGGAAGTGGAGTGATGGAGAGAGTGACACACACAGGGGGGCGATATTCAAGTGTACGGGGAGTGAGGGGGTGAGTGACACTCACAGAGTGAGATATTAAAGTGTACAGGGAGTGAGGGAGAGAGGGACACACCTATTGTGCGATATTAAAGTGGACAGGGAGTGAGGGAGAGAGTGAGAGACACAGGTTGGTTTATTAAAGTGTGCGGGGAGTGAGGGGGAGAGTGAAACACACAGGGTGGGATTTTAAAGTGTACGGGGAGTGAGGAAGAGAGTGAGAGACACAGGTTGGTTTATTAAAGTGTGCGGGGACTGAGGGGGAGAGGGACACACACAGGGTGGGATATTAAAGTGTACGGGGAGTGAGAGGGAAGTGACGCTCACAGGGTGGGATATTAAAGTGTTTGGGGAGTGAAGGGGAGAGTGACACACACAGGGTGGGATATTAAAGTTTATGTGGAGTGAGCGGGAGAGTGACACACACTGGGTCGCATATTAAAGTTTACGTGGAGTGAGGGGGAGAGTGACACACACTGGGTGGGATATTAAAGTTTACGTGGAATGAGGGGGAGAGTGACACTCACGGGTTGGGTTATTAAACTGTACTGGGAGTGAGGGAGAGACTCACACACACAGGGTTGGATATTAAAGTGTAAGTGGAGTGATGGAGAGAGTGACACACACAAGGTGGGATATTAAAGTGTACGGGGAGTGAGGGGATGTGTGACACACACACGGTGGGATATAAAATTCTACAGGGAGTGAGGGATAGAGGGACACACCTAGGGTGCGATATTAAAGTGTACAGGGAGTGATGGAGAGAGTGAGAGACACGGTGTTATATTAAAGTCTACGGGGAGAAAGGGGGAGACTGACACACACAGGGTGCAATATTAAATGTTATGGGAAGTGAGGGAGAGATTGACACAGACAGGGTGGGATATTAAAGTGTACGTGGAGTGAGGTAGAGAGTGACACACACTGGTTGGTATATTAAAGTGTACGGGTTGTGAGGGAAAGAGTGACACACACTGGGTGGGACATTAAATTGTATGGGGAGTGAGGGGGAGCGTGATAAACTCAGGGTGGGATATTAAAGTGTACGGGGAGTGAGGGAGAGACTGACTCACACAGCGTTGGATATTAAAGTGAAAGTGGAGTGATTGAGAGATTGACACGCACACGGTGGGATATTGAAGTTTACAGGGAGTAAGAGAGGGAGGGACACACGCGGAATGCAATATTAAAATGTACAGTGAGTGAGGAGGTGGGTGACACACACAGGGTGGGATTTTAAAGTGTATGGGGAGTGAGGAAGAGAGTGACCCACAAAGTGTTGGATATTAAAGTGTAGGTGGAGTGAGGGGGTAAAGTGACACACACACAGTGTGATATATTAAAGTGTACGGGGCGTGATGGGGAGAGTGACAGGTGCAGAGTGGGAGATTAAAGTGGACATGGAGTTAGGGAGAGTGTGACACACAATGGGTTGGACATTGAAGTGTATGGGGAGTGAGGGAGAGAGTGAAACAAGCAGGGTGGGATTTTAAAGTGTACGGCGAGTGATGGAGAGAGTGACACACAGGGGGGTGATATTCAAGTGTACGGGGAGCGAGGGGCAGACTGACAAACACACGGTGGTATATTAAAGTGTATGGGGCGTGAGGGAGAGAGTAACACACAAAGGCTGAGATATTAAAGTGAACGGGGTTTGAGGGAGGGAGTGACACCCACATGGTGGGATATTAAAGTGTACGGGGATTGAGGGGGAGAGTGACACACGGTGGGATTTTGAAGTGTACGGGGAGTGAGGGGGAGATTGACACACACAGGTTGGGATAATAAAGTGAATGGGGAGTGAAGGAGAGAGTGAAACATGCAGTGTGAGATATTAATATGTATGGGGAGTGAGGGGGAGAGTGACACACACAGGGTGGGATATTCAAGTGTACGGGGAGTGAGGGAGAGAGACACACACAGGGTGGGATATTAAAGAATACGGGGAGTGAGGGGGAGAGAGAGACACGCAGGTTGGGCTATTAAGGTTTACGGGGAGTGAGGAAGAGAGTGAGAGACACAGGGTGGTATATTAAAGTGTACGTGGAGTGAGGAAGAGAGTGAGAGACACAGGGTGATATATTAAAGTGTACAGGGAGTGAGGGGGAGAGTGAGAGACACAGGGTGGGATATTAAAGTGTACGGGGAGTGAGGAGGAGAGTGACACACACAGGGTGGGATAATTAAGTTTACAGGGAGTGAGGGGGAGAGTAACACACACTGGGTGGGATTTAGAATTTACGGAGCTGAGGGGGAAAGTGACACTCACAGGGTGGGGTATTAAACTGTACGTGGAGTGAGGGACAGACACACACACTAGGTTGGATATTAAAGTGGAAGTGGTGTGATGGAGAGAGTGACACACACAGGGAGGCGATATTCAAGTGTACGGGGACTGAGGGGGTGAGTGACACTCACAGGGTGGGAAATCAAAGTGAACGGGGTGTGAGGGGCAGAGTGACACACCTATTGTGCGATATTAAAGTGGACAGGGAGCGAGGGCGAGAGTGATAGACACAGGGTGGGATATCAAAGTGTACGGGGAGTGAGGGGGAGACTCACACACAGGATGGGATTTTAAGGTGTACGGAGAGTGAGGGAGAGAGTGAGAGACACAGCATGATATATTTAGGTATATGGGGACTGAGGGGGAGAGGGACACACACTGGGTCACATATTAAAGTTTACGTGGAGTGAGGGGGAGAGTGACACACACTGGGTGGGATATTAAAGTTTACGTGGAGTGAGGGGGAGAGTGACACTCACAGGTTGGATTATTAAAGTGTACGGGGAGTGAGGGAGAGACTCACACACACAGGGTTGGATATTAAAGTGTAAGTGGAGTGATGGAGAGAGTGACACACACAGGGTGGGATATTCAAGTGTGCAGGGAGTGAGGCGCAGAATGACACACACAGGGTGGGATATTAAAGTGTACAGGGAGTGAGGGGGTGTGTGACACACACACGGTGGGATATTAAATTGTACAGGGAGTGAGGGATAGAGGGACACACCTAGGGTGCAATATTAAAGTGTACAGGGAGTGATGGAGAGAGTGAGAGACACGGTGTTATATTAAAGTCTATGGGGAGAAAGGGGGAGACTGACACACACAGAGTGCAATATTAAAGGTTATGGGAAGTGGGGGAGAGATTGACACACACAGGGTGGGATATTAAAGCGTACGTGGAGTGAGGTAGAGAGTGACACACACTGGTTGGTATATTAAAGTGTACGGGTTGTGAGGGAGAGAGTGACACACACTGGGTGGGACATTAAATTGTATGGGGAGTGATGAAGGGAGTCACACACAGAGGGTGGTATATTAAAATGGTTCGGCTCTGAGGGAGAGAGTGACAAACCCAGGGTGGGATATATAAAGTGTACAGGGAGTGAGGGAGAGACTGACTCATACAGCGTTGGATATTAAAGTGAAAGTGGAGTGATTGAGAGATTGACACACACATGGTGGGATATTGAAGTTTACAGGGAGTAAGAGAGGGAGGGACACACTCGGAGTGCGATATTAAAATGTACAGTGAGTGAGGAGGCGGGTGACACACACAGGGTGGGATTTTAAAGTGTACGGGGAGTGAGGAAGAGAGTGACACACAAAGTGTTGGATATTAAAGTGTAGGTGGAGTGAGGGGTAAAGTGACACACACACAGTGTGATATATTAAAGTGTATGGGGAGTGATGGGGAGAGTGACCCATGCAGAGTGGGAAATTAAAGTGGATGTGGAGTTAGGGAGAGAGTGACACACAATGGGTTGGACATTGAAGTGTATGGGGAGTGAGGGAGAGCGTGACACAAGCAGGGTTGGATTTTAAAGTGTACGGGGAGTGATGGAGTGTGACACAAACAGAATGGGATTTTAAAGGGTATGGGGAGTGATGGAGAGTGACAAACAATGGGTGTGATGTTAAAGTGTACGGCGAGTGATAGAGAGAGATACACACAGGGTGGGATATTAAAGTATTCGGGGAGTGAAGGGGAGAGAGAGACACACAGGTTGGGCTATTAAAGTTTACAGGGAGTGAGGAACAGAGTGAGAGTCACAGGGTGGTATATTAAAGTGTGCGAGGAGTGAGGGGGAGAGTGAGAGACACAGGGTGTGATATTAAAGTGTACGGGGAGTGAGGGGGAGATTGCCACACACAGGGTGGGATTTAGAGTTTACGGGGCTGCGGGGGAGCATGACACTCACAGGGTGGGATATTAAACTGTATGGGGAGTGAGGGACAGACTCACACACACTAGGTTGGATATTAAAGTGGAAGTGGTGTGATGGAGAGAGTGACACACAGGGGGGTGATATTCAAGTGTACGGGGAGTGAGGGGCAAAGTGACAAACACACGGTGGTATATTAAAGTGTACGGGGCATGAGGGAGAGAGTGACACACAAAGGCTGGGCTATTAAAGTGAACGGGGTTTGAGGGAGAGAGTGACACCCACATGGTGGGATATTAAAGTGTACGGGGATTGAGGGGGAGAGTGACACACATGGTAGGATTTTGAAGTGTACGGAGAGTGAGGGGGAGATTGACACACACAGGGTGGGATATTCAAGTGTACGGGGAGTGAGGGAGAGAGACACACACAAGGTGAGATATTAAAGTGTACGGGGAGTGAGGGGGAAGTGACATATACAGGGTGGGATATTAAAGTGTACAGGGAGTGAGGGAGAGAGACACACACGGGGTGGGATATTAAAGTGTACGGGGAGTGAGGGGGAAGTGACATATACAGGGTGGGATATTAAAGTGTACGGGGAGTGAGGGAGAGAGTGTCACACACAGGGCGTGATATTTAAGTTTACGGTGAGTGATGAGGAAAGAGAGACACACAGGTTGGGCTCTTAAAGTTTACGGGGAGTGAGGGGGAGAGTGACACACACAGGTTGCGATTTTAAAGTGTACGGGGAGTGAGGGAGAGAGTGAGAGACACAGGGTGGGATATTAAAGTATACATGGAGTGAGGGAGAAAGTGACACACACAGTTTGGGACATTATATTGTATGGGCAGTGATGAAGAGAGTGACGCACAGAGGGTGGGATATTAAAATGTACGGAATGTGAGGGAGAGAGTGACACACCCAGGGTGGGATATTAAAATGTACGGAGTGTGTGGGAGAGAGTGACACACACTGGGTGGGATATTAAAATGTACGGAGTGTGTGGGAGAGAGTGACACACACTGGGTGGGATATTAAAATGTACGGAGTGTGAGGGAGAAAGTGACACACACTGGGTGGGCTATTAAAGTGTACGGCCAGTGAGGGAGAGAGTGACACACGGTAGCCTATTAAAGTGTATGAGGAGTGAGGTAGAGAGTTACACACACAGGGTGCAATATTAAAGTGTACAGGGAGTGAGGGGGAGAGTAATACACTCAGGGTGGGATATTAAAGTGTATGGGAAGTGAGGGAGAGAGGGACACACGCAGGGTGCAATATTAAAGTGTACAGGGAATGAGGAGGCAAGTGTAACAAACAGGATGGGATGTTAAAGTGTATGGGGAGTGATGGAGAGTGACAGACAAAGGATGGGATATTAAAGTGAACGGGGATTGAGGGGGAGAGTGACACACATAGTGGGATATTAAAGTGTACAGGGAGTGAGGGAGAGACTGAAACACACAGGGTTGGATATTAAAGTGTAAGTGGAGTGATGGAGAGATTGACACACACAGGGTGGGAAATGGAAGTGTACAGGGAGTGAGGGAGAGAGGGACACGCAGGGTGCGATATTAAAGTGTACAGGGAGTGCGGGGGTGAGTGACACACACAGGGTGGGATATTAAATGGTATGGGGAGTGAGGGAGAGTGACACACACAGGGTGGGATATTAAAGTTTACATGGAGTGAGTGAGAATGTGACACACACAGGTTGGGACATTAAATTGTTTGGGAGTGATGAAGAGAGTGACACACAGACGGTGGGATATTAAAATGTACGGGGAGTGAGGGAGAGAGTGACACACACGGTGGGATATTAAAGTGTGCGGGGTGTGAGGGGGAGAGTGACACACACAGGATTGGATATTAAAGTTAAAGTGGAGTGATGGAGAGAGTTCCATGCACAGGGTGGGATATTAAAGTGTATGGAGAGTGTGGGGGAGAGTGACACACACAGGGTGGGATATTAAATTGTCCAGGGAGTGAGGGACAGAGGGAAACACTCAGGGTGGGATATCAAAGTGTACGGGGAATGAGGAGGCGAGTGACACAATCAGGGTGGGATATTAAAGTATTCGGGGAATGAGGGGGAAAGTGACGCACACAGTGTGGTATATTAAATGCACGGGGAGTGAGGGAGAGAGTGACACACGCTGGTTGGGATATTAAAATGTACGAAGATTGAGGGGGAGAGTGACACACGCAGGGTGGGAGATTAAAGTGTATGTGGAGTGAGGGAGAGACTGAAACACACAGGGTTGGATATTAAAGTGAAAGTGGAGTGTTGGAGAGAGTGACACACACAAGATGGGATATGAAAGTGTACAGGGAGAGAGGGACACACGCAGAGTGCGATATTAAAGCTTACAGGGATTGAGGAGGCGAGTGACACACACAGGGTGGGATTTTAAAGTGTAAGGGGAGTGAGGGGGAGAGTGACACACACAGTGTGGGATATTAATGTGTACGGGAAGTGAAGGAGAGAGTGACACACACATTATGGGATATTAAAGTGTACGGGGATTGAGGGGGAGAGTGACAAACGCAGGGTGGGAGATTAAATTCTACGGGGAGTGAGGGAGAGAGTGACACACACAGGGTGGGATATTAAAGTGTACGGGGATTGAGGGGGAGAGTGACACACGCAGGGTGGGAGATTAATGCGTATGGGGAGTGAGGGGGAGAGTGACACACACAGGGTGGGATATTAAAGTGCACGGGGAGTGAGGTAGGCAGTGACACACAATACGTGTGATAATAAAATGTACGGCGAGCGATGGAGAGAGAGACGCACACAGGGTGGGATATTCAAGTTTACGGGGAGCGAGGGGCAGAGTGACACACTAAACTAGTGTACGTGGAGTGAGGGGGAATGGGTGACATCCACAGGGTGGGATATTAAAGTGAACGGGGACTGAGGGTCAGAGTAACACACACAGGGTGGGATGTTAAAGTGTATGAGGAGTGATGGAGAGTGACACACAAAGGATGCGATATTAAAGTGTACAGGGAGTGAGTGAGAGACTGAAACACACAGGGTTGGTTATTAAAGTGAAAGTGGAGTGAAGGAGAGAGTGACATTCACAGGGTGGGATATTAAAGTGTACGGGGAGTGAGGGAGAGAGTGACACACACAGGGTGGGATATTAAACTGTATGGGGGTGAGGGGGAAAGAGACACACACAGGGTGGGATATTATAAGTGTATGGGGATCGAGGGAGAAAATGACACTCACAGGGCGGGATATTAAAGTGTACGGGGATTGAGGGAGAGCGTGACACACACAGTGTGGGATATTAAATTGTACGGGGAGTGAGGTAGATAGTGACACACACAGGGTGGGATGTTAAAGTGTACGGGGATTGAGGTGGAGAGTGACACACACGGGATGTTAAAAGGTCAGAGAGTGAGATCTCGGGGAGGTTAAATGACAGAGATTGAGATTACAGGGAGGTTAAAGGGAAAAAGAGTGAGACCACTGGGAGGTTAAAGTGACAAAGAGTGAGACACGGGGTGGTTAAAAGGATATACCTGTGATCACAGGTATATTCAAGGGACTTAGAATGAGAGCATGGGAAAGTTAAAGGGAAAAAGAGTGAGAAGTCACAGGGACAGAGAGTGAGAACATGGGGAGGTGAATGGGACAAAGAATGAGATCATGGGGAGGTTACAGGGACAGAGAGTAAGATCACGGAGAGGTTAAATGGACAGAGGGAGATCACGGGGAGGTTTAAGGGATAGAGAGTGAGATCACGGGCAGGTTAAATGGACAGAGAGTGAGATCACAGGGAGATTAAATGGACAGAGTGTGAGATCATGGGGAGCTAAAGGCACAGAGAGTGAGACCACTGGGAGTTTAAACTGACAGAGACTGAGATCACGGGGACATTAAAAGGACAAGGTGAGAGATCACGGGGAGGTTAAAGGGCCAGAGGGTGAGAGCATTCGGAGGTTGAAGGGCCAGAGAGTGAGACCACTGGCAGCTTAAAGGGACAGAGAATTAGATCACGGGGAGGTTAAATGGACAGAGAGTGAGATCACGGAGAGGTTAAAGGGAAAAAGAGTGAGACCACTAGGAGGTTAAAGTGACAGAGAGTGAGACACGGGGTGGTTAAAAGGACAGAGATTGAAAACACTTGGAGGTTAAAGGGACAGAGAGGGAGATCACGGGGAGGTTAAACGTACAGAGACTGAGATCATGGGGCGGGTAAAGGGACAGAGAGTGAGTACATGGGAAGGTTAAAGTGACAGAGAATGAGATCAGGGGGAGGTTTAAAGGACAGAGAGTAAGATCACCGGGAGGTTAAATGGACAGAGAGTGATATCATGGAGAGCTAAAGGCGCAGAGAGTGAGACCACTGGGAGGTTAAAGTGACAGAGAGTAAGATCACTGGGAAGTAAAAGGGACAGAGAGTGAGACCACAGGGAGGTTAATGGGACAGAGAGTGAGATCACGTGGAGGCTAAATGGACAAAGATTGAGATCACTGGGAGGCTAAAGGGACAGGGAGTGAGTACACGTGAAGGTTAAAGGCACTGAGAGTGAGATCACGGAGAGGTTAAAGGGACAGAGAGTGAGATCACGGGGAGGTTGAAGGGACAGAGAGTGAGATCAGGATGTGGTTAGAGGGCAAGTGTGTGATATCACGGGGAGTTTAAAAGGACAGAAACTCAGAGCACGCGGAGGACAAACGGACAAAGAGTGAGATCACGGGGAGGTTAAAGGGACAGAGAATGAGATCACGGTGAGGTTAAAGGGACAGAGAGTAAGACCACGGGGAGTTTAAAGGGACATAGAGTGAGACCACAGGGAGGTTTAAGGGACAGAGAGTGAGTTCACGGGGAGGTAAAAGGGGCAGAGAGTGAGATCACAGGAGTTTAAAGCGACAGAGAGTGAGATAACAGGGAGGTTAAAGGAAAAGAGAGTGAGATCACGGGAAGTTTAAAGCGACAGAGAGTGAGATCACGGGGAGGTTAAAGGGACAGAGAGTGAGATCACAGGAGGTTAAAGGGACTGAGAGTGAGATAACGGGGAGGTTAAAGGAAAAGAGAGTGACATCACGGGGAGGTTAAAGGAACAGAGAACGAGATCATGGGGATGTCAAAGGGACAGAGAGTGAGACCAGGGAGAAATTAAAGGGATAGGGAGTGAGATCGCGGGGATAGTCAAAGATTGAGACCATTGCGAATTCAAAGGGAAAGAGAGTGTGATTACTGGGAGGTTAAAGGGACAGAGAGTGAGATCATGGAGAGGTTAAAGGGACAGAGAGTGATATCACAGAGAGGTTAAAGGGACAGAGAGTGAGATCATGGAGAGGTTAAAGGGACAGAGAGTGATATCACTGGGAGTTTAAAGTGACAGAGAGTGAGATAACAGGGAGGTTAAAGGAAAAGAGAGTGAGATCACGGGAAGTTTAAAGCGACAGAGAGTGAGATCACGGGGAGGTTAAAGGGACAGAGAGTGAGATCACAGGAGGTTAAAGGGACTGAGAGTGAGATAACGGGGAGGTTAAAGGAAAAGAGAGTGAGATCACGGGGAGGTTAAAGGGACAGAGAGTGAGACCACGGGGAGGGTAAAGGGACAGAGAGTGAGTTCACGGGGAGGTTAAAGGGACAGAGAGTGAGATCACGTGGAGTGTAAAGGGACCGAGATTGAAACACGGGTCGGTTAATGGGTCTTATAGTGAGATCACGGGGAGGTTCAAGGGACAGAGTGAGATCACGGGGAGGTTAAAGGGACAGAGAGTGAGACCACGGGGAGGGTAAAGGGACAGAGAGCGAGAGCACGGGGAGGTTAAAGGGAAAAAGAGTGAGACCACAGGGATGTTAAAGGATCTCAGAGTGAGTTCACGAGAAGGTAAAGGGACAGAGAGTGAGACCATGGGGAGGTTAAGGGGACAGTGTGAGGTCACGGGGACGTTAAATCCGCAGAGAGACAGATCTTGGGGAGGTAAAAGGGACAGAGAGTGAGACCACGGGAAGGTTAAAGGGACAGAGAGTGAGAGCACGGGGAGGTTAATGTACAGAAGTGAGATTACGGTGAGGTTAAATGTACAGAGAGTGAATTCACGGGGAGGTTAAAAGGACAGAGATTGAGATCATGGGGAACTTAAATGAACAGAGAGTGAGATCTCGGGGAGGTTAAAGGCAAAGAGAGTGGTATCACGGTCATATTAAAGGGACAGAGAGTGTGATCACAGGAGGTTAAAGGGACAGAGAGTGTGAGCACGGGGAGGTTTAATGGACAGAGAATGAGATCAGGGGAGGTTAAAAAGACAGAGAATGTGATAATGGGCAGATTAAATGGACAGAGGGTGAGATCTCGGGGTGGTTAAAGGGACAGAGAATGAGATCACAGGAGGTAAAAGGGACAGAGAATGAGATCACGGCGAGGTTAAAGGAACAGAGATTGAGATCACGGGGAGGTCAAAGGGACAGAGAGTGAGATCACAGAGAGGTTAAATGGTCAGAGAGTGAGATCATGGAGAGGTTAAAGGGACAGAGAGTAAGACCACTGGGAGTTTAAAGGGACAGAGAGTGAAATCACGGGGAGGTTAAAGGGACAGAGGGTGAGATCACGGGGAGGTTAAAGGGACAGAGAGTGAGACCACGGGGATTTTAAAGGGACAGAGTTTGAGATCACAGAGAGGTGAAATGGTCAGAGAGTGAGATCATGGGGAGCTAAAGGCACAGAGAGTGAGACCACTGGGAGTTTAAAGAGATAGAAAATGAGATCATGGGGAGGTTAAAGGGACAGAGAATGGGATCACAGGAGGTTAAAGGAACAGAGAGTGAGATCACGGGAATGTTAAAGGGACAGAGAGTGAGACCACGGGGAGATTAAAGGGAGAGAGAGTGAGATCACGGGGTTAGTTAAAGGGACAAAGAGTGAGACCACTGGGAGTTTAAAGGGACAGAGAGTGAGACCACGGGGAGGTTAAAGGGACAGAGAGTGAGACCACGGGGAGGTTAAAGGGACAGAGAGTGAGTTCACGGGGAGGGTAAAGGGACAGAGAGTGAGATCACGTGGAGTGTAAAGCGATAGAGAGTGAGACATGGTGTGGTTAATGGGACTTATAGTGAGATCACAGCGAGGTTCAAGGGACAGAGTGAGATCACGGAGAGATTAAAGGGAAAAAGAGTGAGAAAACAAGGGGTTTAAAGGATCTGAGAGTGAGATCACGAGAAGGTAAAGGGACAGAGTGAGACCATGGGGAGGTTAAAGGGACAGAGTGAGATCACAGGGACGTTAAGTGTTCAGAAAGACAGATCTCGGGGAGGTTAAAGGGAAAGAGAGTGAGAGCATGGGGAGGTTAATGGACAGAAGTGAGATTTCGGGGAGGTTAAATGTACAGACAGTGAATTCACTGAGAGATTAAAGAGACAGAGAGTGAGCTCACAGGAGGTTAAAGGGTCAGAGTGAGATCAGGGGTTGGTTTAAGGGACAGAGAGTGAGATCACGAGAAGGTAAAGGGACAGAAGATGAGATCATGGGGAGGTTAAAGGGACAGAGAATGGGATCATGGGGAGTTTAAATGAATAGAGAGTGAGATCATGGGGAGGTTAAAGGGACAGAGAGTGTGATCACGGGGAGGTTAAAGGGACAGAGAGTGAGATCACGGGGAGGTTAAAGGGACAGAGAGTGAGATCACAGGGAGGTTAAAGGGACAGAGAGTGTGATCACAGGGAGGTTAAAGGAACAGAGAGTGAGATCACGGGGAGGTTAAAGGGACAGAGAGTGTGATCACAGGGAGGTTAAAGGGACAGAGAGTGTGATCACAGGGAGGTTAAAGGGACAGAGAGTGAGATCACGGGGTGGTTAAAGGAACAGAGAGTGAGATCACGGGGAGGTTAAAGGGACAGAGAGTGTGATCACAGGGAGGTTAAAGGGACAGAGAGTGTGATCACAGGGAGGTTAAAGGGACAGAGAGTGAAATCACGGGGTGGTTAAAGGGACAGACAGTGAGATCACGGGGAGGTTAAAGGGACAGAGAGTGTGATCACAGGGAGGTTAAAGGGACAGAGAGTGAGATCACAGGGAGGTTAAAGGGACAGAGAGTGTGATCACAGGGAGGTTAAAGGGACAGAGAGTGTGATCACAGGGAGGTTAAAGGGACAGAGAGTGAGTTCACAGGGAGGTTAAAGGGACAGAGAGTGAAATCACGGGGAGGTTAAAGGGACAGAGAGTGTGATCACAGGGAGGTTAAAGGGACAGAGAGTGTGATCACAGGGAGGTTAAAGGGACAGAGAGTGAGATCACGCGGTGTTTACAGGGACAGAGAGTGAGACACAGGGAGGTTAATGTGACTTATAGTGAGTTCACGGGGGGATTAAAGGGAAAAAGAGTGAGATCATGGGGAAGTTAAAGGGACAGAGAATGAGACCATTGCGAATTTAAAGGGAAAGAGAGTGAGATCATGGAGAGGTTAAAGGGACAGAGAGTGAGGACACGGGGAGGTTAAAGGGACAGAGAGTGTGATTACCGGGAGGTTAAATGTACATAGAATGAATTCACGGGGAGCTTCAAAGGACAGAAAGTGAGATCATGGGGAGCTTAAATGAACAGAGAGTGAGATTTCGGGCAGGTGAAAGGCAAAGAGATTGGTATCACGGCCAGATTAAAGGGACAGAGAGTGAGATCACAGGAGGTTAAAGGGAAAGAGAGTGAGATCACTGGGAGGTGAAACGGACTGAGAGCGAGATCACGGGGAGGTTAAAGGTACAGAGAGTGAGATCACGAGAAGGTAAAGGGACTGAGAGTGAGACCACGGGGTGGTTCAAGGGACAAAGATTGAGAGAACTGGGCGGTTCATGACAGAGAGTTAGATGACCGGGAGGTTAAAGGGACAGAGAGTGAATTCACGGGGAGGTTAAAGGGACAAAGATTGAGAGCACGGTGTGGTTAAAGGGTAAAAGAGTGAGACCACTGGGATTTTAAAGGGACAGAGAGTGAGACCATTGTGAATTTAAAGGGAAAGAGATTGAGATCACTGGGAGGTTAAAGGGATTGAGAGTGAGATCACGAGAAGATAAAGGGACAGAGAGTGAGACCACGGAGAGAATAAAAGGACAGAGGGTGAGATGACGGGGAAGTGAAAGGGACAAAGTATGAGAGAACGGGGGTGTTAATGGACAGAGAATGACATTACGGGGATTTTAAAGGGACAGACTGTGAATTCACGGGGAGGTTAAATGGACAGAGATTGAGATCATGGGGAGGTTAAATGGACAGAGAGTGCGATCACGGGGAGGATAAAGGGCCAGAGAGTGAGATCATGGTGACATTAAAGGGACAGAGAGTGAGATCACGGGAAGGTTTAAGGGACAGAGGGTGAGATCACGGGAAGTTTAAACGGACAGAGAATGAGATCACGGGGAGCTTAAAGGGTAGGAGAATGAGACCACGGAGAGATTAAAGGGACTGAGAGAGAGATCACGGGGAGGCTAAAGGGACAGAGAGCGACATCACAAGAAGGTAAAGGGACAAAGAGTGAGATAACTGGGAGGTTAAAGGGACAGAGAGTGAATTCAGGGGGAGGTTAAAGGGACAAAGATTGAGATCACGGGGTGGTTAAGGGGAAAAAGAGTGAGACCACTGAGATTTTAAAGGGACAGAGAGTGAGACCATTGTGAATTTAAAGGGAAAGAGATTGAGACCACTGGGCGGTTAAAGGGACAGAGAGTGAGATCACGGGGAAGTTCAAGGGACAGAGAGTGAGACCATGGAGAGATTAATGGGAGAGAGGGTGAGATCATGGGGAAGTTGAAGGGACAAAGAGTGAGAGCACGGGAGTATAAGGGAAAGAGAGTGCGATTACGGGTGGTTAAAGGGACAGAGAGTGAGATCATGGGGATCTTAAAATGACAGAGAGTAAGATCAGGGTGTGGTTTAAGGGACAGAGAGTGAGCTCACGAGAAGGTAAAGGGACAGAGAGTGAGATCACGGGGAGGTTAAAGGGACTGAGAGTGAGATCACGAGAAGGTAAAGGGACAGAGAGTGAGACCATGTGGAGGTTAATGGGACAGAGAGTGAGAGGACAGGGAGTTTAATGGACATAGAGTGAGATTACTCGAAGGTTAAAGGGACAGAGTGAAATCAGGGGGTGGTTTAAGGGAAAGAGAGTGAGACCATGGGGAGGTTAAAGGGACAGAGAGTGAGATCTCGGGAAGGTTAAAGGGACAGAGAGTGAGATCACGGGGAGGTTCAATTGATAAAGATTGAGAGCACGGGGAGGTTAATGGACAGAGAGTGAATTCACGGGGAGATTAAAGGGACAAAGATTGAGATCACGGCGTGGTTAAAGGGAAAAAGAGTGAGAGCGCTGGGAGGTTAAAGAGACAGAGAATGAGATTATTGCAAATTTAAAGGGAAAGAGTGAGATCATGGAGAGGTTAAAGGGACAGAGAGTGAGACCACGGGGAGGTTAAAGGGACAGAGAGTGAGATCACTGCGGGGTTAAAGGGACTGAGAGTGAGATCACGAGAATTTAAAGGGACAGAGAGTGAAATCAGGGGCTGGTTTAAGGGAAAGAGAGTGAGATCACTGGGAGTTTAAAGGGACTGAGAGTGAGATCATGAGAAGGTAAAGGGACAGAGAGTGAGACCACAGGGAATTGAAATGGACAGAGAGTGAGACCTTGGGGAGGTTAATGGGACAGAGTGAGATCTAGGGGAGATTAAAGGGACAGACAGTGAGATCACGGGGAGTTTAAAGGGACTAAGATTGCGAGCACAGGGAGGTTAATGGCCAGAGAGTGAGATTACTAGAAGGTTAAAGGGACACAGAGTGAATTCACGGGACGATTAATGGGACAATGATTGAGATCACGGCATGGTTAAAGGGAAAATGAGTGAGACCACTGGGAGTTTAAAGGGACAGAGAGTGAGACCATTGTGAATTTAAAGGGAAAGAGATTGAGATCCTTAGGAGGGTAAAGGAACAGGGAGTGAGATCACGGGGAGGTTAAAGGGACAAAGGTTGAGAGCACGGGGAGGTTAATGGACAGTGAGTGACATTACGGGGAGGTTAAAGGGACAGAGTGTGAATTCATGGGGTGGTTAAAAGGACAGAGAGTGAGATCATGGGGAAGTTAAATGGACAGAGTGCGATCACGGGAAGGATAAAGGGACAGAGTGTGCGATCACGGCGAGGTTAAAGGGACAGGGTGAGATCACGGGGAGGTTAAATGGACAGAGAGTGAGTTCATGGGAAGGTTAAAGTGACAGAGTGTGAGATAAGTGGGAGGTTTGAGGGACAGAGAGAGACCATGGGGAGTTTAAAGCGACAGAGAGTGAGATCATGGAGAGGTTAAAGGGACAAAGATTGAGATCACGGGATGGTTAAAGGGAAAAAGAGAGAGAGCACGGGGATGTTAATGGACAGAGATTGAGATTACTGGGAGGTTAAAGGGACAGCGAATGAATTCAAGAGGAAGTTAAAGGGACAAAAATTGAGATCGGTGGTGGTTAAAGGGAAAATGAGTGAGAGAACGGTAGGTTAAAGGGGCAGAAAGTGAGACCATTGCGAACTTAAAGGGAAAGAGTGAGATCACGGAGAGGTTAAAGTGATACAGTGTAAGATAAGGGGGTTTTTTGAGGGACAGAGAGTGGGACCACAGGGAGGTTAAAGGGACAAAGATTGAGACCAAGGGGAGGTTAATGCACAGAGAGTTAGATGACCGGGAGGTTAAAGGGACAGAGAGTGAATTCACGGGGAGGTTAAAGGGACAAAGATTGAGATCACCGGGTGGTTAAAGGGACAAAGATTAAAAGCACGGGGAGGTTAATGGACAGAGAGTGAGATCATAGGGAGATTAAAGGGACAGGCAGTGAGATCACGGGGAGGTTAAAGGGGCAGAGAGTGAGATCACGGAGGGGTTAAAAGGAGAGAGAGTGAAATCACGGGGAGGTTAAAGGGACAGAGAGTGAGATCATGGGGAGGTTAAAGGGACAGAGAGTGGGATCAGAGCGAGATTAAAGGGACAGAGAGTGAGATCACAGGGAGGTTAAAGGGACAGAGAGAGACGTTACGGGGAAGTTAAAGGGACAGAGTTTGAATTCACGGGGTGGTAAAAAGAACAGAGTGAGATCATGGGGAGGATAAAGGGACAGAGAGTGAGATCATGCGGAGGTTAAAGGGACAGAGAGTGAATTCACGGGGAGGTTAAAGGGACTGAGAGTGAGATCGTGGGGAGCTTAAAGGGACGGTGAATGAGACCACGGAGAGATTAAAAGGAAAAAGAGTGAGACCATTGCGAATTTAAAGCGAAA
Source organism: Isurus oxyrinchus (assembly GCA_026770705.1). Taxonomy (NCBI): domain Eukaryota; kingdom Metazoa; phylum Chordata; class Chondrichthyes; order Lamniformes; family Lamnidae; genus Isurus; species Isurus oxyrinchus. The sequence goes on from JANJGN010000021.1 coordinate 102,935,422, forward strand.
GAGAGTAAGATGACGGAGAGGTTAAAGGGATAGAGAGTGAGAACACGGGGAGGTTAAAGGGATTGAGAGTGAGAGCATTTCGAATTTAAAGCGAAAGGGTGAGATCGTGGACAGAGAATGAGAATACGGGGAGGTTAAAGGGTCAGAGAATGAGAATACGGGGAGGTTAAAGGGACAGAGAATGAGAATACGGGGAGGTTAAAGGGACAGAGAATGAGAATACGGGGAGGTTAAAGGGACAGAGAGTGTGATCCCTTGGAGGTTAAAGTGACAGAGTGTGAGATAAGGGGGCGGTTTGAGGGACGGAGAGTGAGAGCACGGGGAGGTTAAAGGGACAGAGAGTGAGATCACGGAGAGGTTAAAGGGACAGAGAGTGAGATCAGGGGGCGAGTTGAGGGACAGAGAGTGAGACCATGGGGAGTTTAAAGCGACAGAGAGTGAGATCACGGAGAGAATAAAGGGACCGAGAGTGAGACCATGGGGAGTTTAAAGCGACAGAGAGTGAGATCATGGAGAGGTTAAAGGGACAAAGAGTGAGACCACGGAGAGATTAGAGGGACGGAGAGTGAGAGCACAGGGAGGTTAATGGACAGAGAGTGAGACCACGGGGAGATTAAAGGCATAGAGAATGAGACCAGGGAGAGATTAAAGGGAAAAAGAGTGAGACCATTGCGAATTTAAAGCGAAAGAGAGTGAGATCACGGAGAGGTGAAAGGGACAGAGAGTGAGATCACGGGGAGGTTAAAGGGACAGAGAATGAATTCACGGGCAGGTTAAAGGGACAAAGATTGAGATCACGGGGTGGTTAAAGGGACAAAGATTAAGAGCACGGGGAGGTTAATGGACAGAGATTGAGATCGGGGAAGATTAAAGGGACAGAGAGTGAAATCACGGGGAGGTTAAAGGGACAGAGAGAGAGATCAGGTGTTGGTTTAAGGGAGAGTGAGTGAGATCATGGAGAGGTTGAACAGATAGAGAATGAGATCACGGTGAGGTTAAAGGGACAGAGAGTGAGATCACGGGGAGGTAAAAGGGACAGAGAGTGGGATCAGAGCGAGATTAAAGGGACAGAGAGTGAGATCACAGGGAGGTTAAAGGGACAGAGAGTGACATTATGGGTAAGTTAAAGGGACAGAGTTTGAATTCACGGGGTGGTAAAAGGACAGAGTGAGATCATGGGGAGGTTAAATGGACAGAGAGTGAGATCATGGGGAGGTTAAAGAGACAGAGAGTGAATTCACGGGGAGGTTAAAGGGACTGAGAGTGAGATCATGAGAAGGTAAAGGGACAGAGAGTGAGACCACAGGGAGGTAAAAGGGACAGAGAGTGAGATCACGGGGACGTTAAATGGACAGAGAGTGAGATTACTGGGAGTTTAAAGGGACAGAGAGTGAGACCATTGCGAATTTAAGGGCTAAGTGATTGAGATCACTGGGAGGTTAAAGGGACTGAGAGTGATATCACGAGAAGGTAAAGGGACAGAGAATGAGATGACGGGGAGGTTAAAGGGACAGAGAGTGAGACCACGGGGAGGTTAAAGGGACAGAGGGTGAGATGATGGGGAGGATAAAGGGACTGAGAGTGAGATCACGAGATGGTAAAGGGACAGAGAGTGAGACCATGGGGAGGTTAAAGGGACAGAGAGTGAGATCACGGAGAGAATAAAGCGTCAGAGGGTGAGATGACGGGGAGGATGAAAGGACAAAGTTTGAGAGCACGGGTAGGCTAATGGACAGACAGTGACATTCACGGAGATGTTAAATGGACAGAGATTGAGATCATGGGGAAGTTAAATGGACAGAGAGTGCGATCACGGGGAGCTTAAAGGTACACACAGTGAGATCATGGGGAGGTTAATGGGACAGAGAGTGAGATCACGGTGAGGTTAAACGGACGGAGAGTGAGACCACGGAGAGATTAAAGGGACTGAGAGTGAGATCATGGGGAAATTGAAGGGACAAAGGGTGAGAGCATGGGAGTATAAAGGACAGAGATTGCGATTACGGGGAGGTTAAATGGACAGAGAGTGCGATCACGGGGAGGATAAAGGTACACACAGTGAAATCACGGGGAGGTGAATGGGACAGAGAGTGAGAAAACTGGAGGTTAATGGGACAGAGAGTGAGATCATGGGGAGGTTAAACGGAAGGAGAATGAGACCACGGAGAGATTAAAGGGCCTGAGAGAGAGATCACGGGGAGGTTAAAGGGACAGAGAGTGGGACCATGGAGAGTTTAAAGGGAGAGAGGGTGAGATCATGGGGAAGTTGAAGGGACAGAGAGTGAGAGCACGGGAGTATAAGGGAAGAGATTGCGATTACGGGTGGTTAAAGGGACAGAGTGAATTCACGTGAAGGTTAAAAGGACATGGAATGAGATCATGGGGATCTTATAGTGACAGAGAGTGAAATCAGGGGCTGGTTTAAGGGACAGAGAGTGAGATCACTGCGGGGTTAAAGGGACTGAGAGTGAGATCACGAGAATTTAAAGGGACAGAGAGTGAAATCAGGGGCTGGTTTAAGGGAAAGAGAGTGAGATCACTGGGAGTTTAAAGGGACTGAGAGTGCGATCATGAGAAGGTAAAGGGACAGAGAGTGAGACCACGGGGAATTGAAATGGACAGAGAGTGAGACTTCGGGGAGGTTAATGGGACAGAGTGAGATCTAGGGGAGATTAAAGGGACAGACAGTGAGATCACGGGGAGGTTAAAGGGACTAAGATTGCGAGCACAGGGAGGTTAATGGCCAGAGAGTGAGATTACTGGGAGGTTAAAGGGACACAGAGTGATTTCACGGGACAATTAATGGGACAATGATTGAGATCACGGCATGGTTAAAGGGAAAATGAGTGAGACCACTGGGAGTTTAAAGGGACAGAGAGTGAGACCATTGTGAATTTAAAAGGAAAGAGTTTGAGATCCTTAGGAGGGTAAAGGGTCTGAGAGTGAGATCAGGGGAGGTTAAAGGAACAGAGAGCGAGACCACAGATAGAATAAAGGGACAGGGAGTGAGATCACGGGGAGGTTAAAGGGACAAAGTTTGAGAGCACGGGGAGGTTAATGGGCAGTGAGTGACATTACGGGGAGGTTAAAGGGACAGAGTGTGAATTCACGGGGTGGTTAAAAGGACAGAGAGTGAGATCATGGGGAAGTTAAATGGACAGAGTGTGATCACGGGAAGGATAAAGGGACAGAGTGTGCAATCACGGCGAGGTTAAAGGGACAGGGTGAGATCACGGGAAGGTTAAATGGACGGAGAGTGAGTTCATGGGAGCATTAAAGTGACAGTGTGAGATAAGTGGGAGGTTTGAGGGACAGAGAGTGAGACCATGGGGAGTTTAAAGCGACAGAGAGTGAGATCATGGAGAGGTTAAAGGGACAAAGATTGAGATCACGGGATGGTTAAAGGGAAAAAGAAAGAGAGCACGGGGATGTTAATGGACAGAGATTGAGATTACTGGGAGGTTAAAGGGACAGCGACTGAATTCTAGAGGAAGTTAAAGGGACAAAAATTGAGATCGGGGGTGGTTAAAGGGAAAACGAGTGAGAGAACGGTAGATTAAAGGGACAGAAAGTGAGACCATGGCGAACTTAAAGGGAAAGAGTGAGATCACGGAGAGGTTAAAGTGACACAGTATGAGATAAGGGGGTTGTTTGAGGGACAGAGAGTGGGACCACAGGGAGGTTAAAGGGACAAAGATTGAGACCAAGAGGAGGTTAATGCACAGAGAGTTAGATGACCGGGAGGTTAAAGGGACAGAGAGTGAATTCACTGAGAGGTTAAAGGGACAAAGATTGAGAACACGGGGTGGTTAAAGGGAAAAAGATTGAGACCACTGGGAGTTTAAAGGGACAGAGAATGAGAACATTGCGAATTTAAAGGGAAAGAGATTGAGATCCCTGGGAGGGTAAAGGGTGTGAGAGTGAGATCACGGGGAGGTCAAAGGGACAGAAAGTAAGATCTCGGGGAGGTTAAAGGGACAGAGAGTGAGATCACGGGGAGGTTAAAGGGACAGAGAGTGAGACCACGGGGAGGTGAAAGGGACACAGGTTGAGATCACGGGCAGGTTAAAGGGACAAAGATTGAGAGCACGGGGAGGTTAAAGGGACAGAGAGTGAATAAATAGGGAGGTTAAAGGGACAAAGATTGAGATCACGGGGTGGTTAAAGCGACAAAGATTGAGAGCACAGGGAGGTTAAAGGGACAGAGAGTGAGACAAGGGGGCGGTTTGAGGGACAGAGAGTGAGATCACTGGGATGTTAAAGGGATTGAGAGTGAGATCACGAGAAGGTAAAGGGACAGAGAATGAGACCACGGAGAGGTTAAAGGGACAGAGAGTGAGATCACGGGGAGGTTAAAGGGATAGCATGAGATCATGGGGAGGTTAAAGGGACAGAGAATGAATTCACGGGGAGGTTAAAGGGACAAAGATTAAGAGCACGGGGAGGTTAATGGACAGAGAGTGAGATCACGGGGAGATTATAGGGACAGAGTGTGAGATCACGGGGAGGTAAAGGGACAGAGAGTGAGATCACGGAGGGGTTAAAAGGACAGAGAGTGAAATCACGGGGAGGTTAAAGGGACAGAGAGTGAGATCATGGAGAGTTTAAAGGGAGAGAGGGTGAGATCATGGGGAAGTTGAAGGGACAGAGAGTGAGAGCACGGGAGTATAAGGGAAGAGATTGCGATTACGGGTGGTTAAAGGGACAGAGTGAATTCACGTGAAGGTTAAAAGGACATGGAATGAGATCATGGGGATCTTATAGTGACAGAGAGTGAAATCAGGGGCTGGTTTAAGGGACAGAGAGTGAGATCACTGCGGGGTTAAAGGGACTGAGAGTGAGATCACGAGAATTTAAAGGGACAGAGAGTGAAATCAGGGGCTGGTTTAAGGGAAAGAGAGTGAGATCACTGGGAGTTTAAAGGGACTGAGAGTGCGATCATGAGAAGGTAAAGGGACAGAGAGTGAGACCACGGGGAATTGAAATGGACAGAGAGTGAGACTTCGGGGAGGTTAATGGGACAGAGTGAGATCTAGGGGAGATTAAAGGGACAGACAGTGAGATCACGGGGAGGTTAAAGGGACTAAGATTGCGAGCACAGGGAGGTTAATGGCCAGAGAGTGAGATTACTGGGAGGTTAAAGGGACACAGAGTGATTTCACGGGACAATTAATGGGACAATGATTGAGATCACGGCATGGTTAAAGGGAAAATGAGTGAGACCACTGGGAGTTTAAAGGGACAGAGAGTGAGACCATTGTGAATTTAAAAGGAAAGAGTTTGAGATCCTTAGGAGGGTAAAGGGTCTGAGAGTGAGATCAGGGGAGGTTAAAGGAACAGAGAGCGAGACCACAGATAGAATAAAGGGACAGGGAGTGAGATCACGGAGGTTAAAGGGACAAAGTTTGAGAGCACGGGGAGGTTAATGGGCAGTGAGTGACATTACGGGGAGGTTAAAGGGACAGAGTGTGAATTCACGGGGTGGTTAAAAGGACAGAGAGTGAGATCATGGGGAAGTTAAATGGACAGAGTGCGATCACGGGAAGGATAAAGGGACAGAGTGTGCAATCACGGCGAGGTTAAAGGGACAGGGTGAGATCACGGGAAGGTTAAATGGACGGAGAGTGAGTTCATGGGAACGTTAAAGTGACAGTGTGAGATAAGTGGGAGGTTTGAGGGACAGAGAGTGAGACCATGGGGAGTTTAAAGCGACAGAGAGTGAGATCATGGAGAGGTTAAAGGGACAAAGATTGAGATCACGGGATGGTTAAAGGGAAAAAGAAAGAGAGCACGGGGATGTTAATGGACAGAGATTGAGATTACTGGGAGGTTAAAGGGACAGCGACTGAATTCTAGAGGAAGTTAAAGGGACAAAAATTGAGATCGGGGGTGGTTAAAGGGAAAACGAGTGAGAGAACGGTAGATTAAAGGGACAGAAAGTGAGACCATTGCGAACTTAAAGGGAAAGAGTGAGATCACGGAGAGGTTAAAGTGACACAGTATGAGATAAGGGGGTTGTTTGAGGGACAGAGAGTGGGACCACAGGGAGGTTAAAGGGACAAAGATTGAGACCAAGAGGAGGTTAATGCACAGAGAGTTAGATGACCGGGAGGTTAAAGGGACAGAGAGTGAATTCACTGAGAGGTTAAAGGGACAAAGATTGAGAACACGGGGTGGTTAAAGGGAAAAAGATTGAGACCACTGGGAGTTTAAAGGGACAGAGAATGAGAACATTGCGAATTTAAAGGGAAAGAGATTGAGATCCCTGGGAGGGTAAAGGGTGTGAGAGTGAGATCACGGGGAGGTCAAAGGGACAGAGAGTAAGATCTCGGGGAGGTTAAAGGGACAGAGAGTGAGATCACGGGGAGGTTAAAGGGACAGAGAGTGAGACCACGGGGAGGTGAAAGGGACACAGGTTGAGATCACGGGCAGGTTAAAGGGACAAAGATTGAGAGCACGGGGAGGTTAAAGGGACAGAGAGTGAATAAATAGGGAGGTTAAAGGGACAAAGATTGAGATCACGGGGTGGTTAAAGCGACAAAGATTGAGAGCACAGGGAGGTTAAAGGGACAGAGAGTGAGACAAGGGGGCGGTTTGAGGGACAGAGAGTGAGATCACTGGGATGTTAAAGGGATTGAGAGTGAGATCACGAGAAGGTAAAGGGACAGAGAATGAGACCACGGAGAGGTTAAAGGGACAGAGAGTGAGATCACGGGGAGGTTAAAGGGATAGCATGAGATCATGGGGAGGTTAAAGGGACAGAGAATGAATTCACGGGGAGGTTAAAGGGACAAAGATTAAGAGCACGGGGAGGTTAATGGACAGAGAGTGAGATCACGGGGAGATTATAGGGACAGAGTGTGAGATCACGGGGAGGTAAAGGGACAGAGAGTGAGATCACGGAGGGGTTAAAAGGACAGAGAGTGAAATCACGGGGAGGTTAAAGGGACAGAGAGTGAGATCATGGGGAGGTTAAAGGGACAGAGAGTGGGATCAGAGCGAGATTAAAGGGACAGAGAGTGAGATCACAGGGAGGTTAAAGGGACAGAGAGAGACGTTACGGGGAAGTTAAAGGGACAGAGTTTGAATTCACGGGGTGGTAAAAAGGACAGAGTGAGATCGTGGGGAGGTTAACTGGACAGAGAGTGAATTCACGGGGAGGTTAAAGGGACTGAGAGTGAGATCGTGGGGAGCTTAAAGGGACGGTGAATGAGACCATGGAGAGATTAAAAGGAAAAAGAGTGAGACCATTGCAAATTTAAAGCGAAAGAGAGTGAGATGACGGAGAGGTTAAAGGGATAGAGAGAGAGATGACGGGGAGGTTAAAGGAATAGAGAGTGAGATGACGGGGAGGGTAAAGGGATAGAGAGTGAGATGACGGAGAGGTTAAAGGTATTGAGAGTGAGAACATGGGGAGGTTAAAGGGACATAGCATGAGATCAGGAGTTGGTTTAAGGGACAGAGCGTGAATTCACGGGATGGTTAAAGGGAAAAATAGTGAGAGCACTGGGAGGTTAAAGGGATAGAGAGTGAGAGCATTGCGAATTTAAAGCGAAAGGGTGAGATCATGGGCAGGTTAAAGGGACAGAGAATGAGAATGCAGGGAGGTTAAAGGGACAGAGAGTGAGATCACTTGGAGGTTAAAGGGACAGAGTGTGAGAAAAGGGGGCGGTTTGAGGGACAGAGAGCGAGAGCACGGGGAGGTTAAAGGGACAAAGATTGAGAGCACGGGGAGGTTAATGGACAGAGATTGAGATCAGGGGAAGATTAAAGGGACAGAGAGTGAGATCACGGGGAGGTTAAAGGGACAGAGAGTGAGATCACAGAGAAGTTAAAAGGACAGAGAGTGAAATCACGGGGAGTTGAAAGGGACAGAGCGTGAGATCAGGTGTTGGTTTAAGGGAGAGTGAGTGAGATCACGGGGAGGTTGAACAGACAGAGAATGAGATCATGGTGAGGTTAAAGGGACAGAGAGTGAGATCACAGGGAGGTTAAAGGGACAGAGTGTGACATTATGGGGAAGTTAAAGGGACAGAGTTTGAATTCACGGGGTGGTAAAAGGACAGAGTGAGATCATGGGGAGGTTAAATGGACAGAGAGTGAGATCATGGGGAGGTTAAAGAGACAGAGAGTGAATTCACGGGGAGGTTAAAGGGACTGAGAGTGAGATCGTGGGGAGCTTAAAGGGACGGTGAATGAGACCACGGAGAGATTAAAAGGAAAAAGAGTGAGACCATTGCAAATTTAAAGCGAAAGAGAGTGAGATGACGGAGAGGTTAAAGGGATAGAGAGTGAGATGACGGGGAGGTTAAAGGGATTGAGAGTGAGAACATGGGGAGGTTAAAGGGACAAAGATTGAGAGCACGGGGAGGTTAATGGACAGAGAGTTAGATGACCGGGAGATTAAAGGGACAGAGTGTGAGACCACGGGGAGTTTAAAGAGACAGAGAGTGAGATCATGGAGAGGTTAAAGGGACAGAGAGTGAGACCACGGAGAGATTAGAGGGACGGAGAGTGAGAGCACGGGGAGGTTAAAGGGGTGGAGAATGAGAACAGGGAGAGATTAAAGGGAAAATGAGTGAGACCATTGCGAATTTAAAGCGAAAGAGAGTGAGATCAGGGAGAGGTGAAAGGGACAGAGAGTGAGAACACGGGGAGGTTAAACAGACAGAGAATGAGATGTAGGGGAGGTTAAAGTGACAGAGTGTGAGACCACGGGGAGGTTAATAGGAGAAAGATTGAGAGCACGAGGAGGTTAATGGACAGAGAGTTAGATGACCGGGAGGTTAAGGGGACAGAGAGTGAGATCACGGGGAGATTAAAGGGACAGAGAGTGAGACCACGGGGAGTTTAAAGAGAAAGAGAGTGAGATCATGGGGAGGTTAAAGGGACAGAGAGTGAGACCATGGAGAGATTAGAGGGACGGAGAGTGAGAGCACGGCGAAGTTAAAGGGATGGAGAATGAGACCAGGGAGAGATTAAAGGGAAAAAGAGTGAGACCATTGCGAATTTAAAGCGAAAGAGAGTGAGATCATGGGGAGGTTAAAGGAACAAACAGTGAGAGCACGGGGAGGTTAATGGACAGAGAGTGAGATCATGGGGAGGTTAAAGGGACAGAGAGTGAATTCACGGGGAGGGTTAATGGACAGAAAGTGAGATCATGGGGAGGTTAAATGGACACAGAGTGCGATCATGGGGAGTATAAAGGGACAGAGAGTGAGATTACTGTGAGGTTAAAGTGACAGAGATTGAGATCACGGGAAGGTTAAAGGGACAGAGAGTGAGATCAAGGGGAGATTAAAGAGACAGGGTGAAATCACTGGGAGGTTAAAGGGACAGAGAGTGAGATCACCGGGAGGTTAAAGTGACAAGAGGGTGAGATAAGTGGGTTGTTTGAGGGACAGAGAGTGAGACCACGGGAAGGTTAAAGGGACAAAGATTGAGACCACATGGAGGTTAATTGACAGAGAGTTAGATGCTCGGGAGGTTAAAGGGACAGAGAGTGAATTCACGGGCAGGTTAAAGGGACAAAGATTGAGATCACGAGGTGGTTAAAGGGAAAAAGAGGGAGACCACTGGAAGTTTAAAGGGACAGAGAGTGAGACCATTGCGAATTTAAGGGCAAAGAGATTGAGATCACTGGGAGGTTAAAGGGACTGAGAGTGAGATCACGAGATGGTAAAGGGACAGAGAGTGAGACCACGGGGTGGTTAAGGGGATAAAGATTGAGAGGTTAATGGACAAAGCGTGAGATCACGGGGAGATTAAAGGCACCGAGAGTGAGATCGGGGGGGTGGGTTTGAGGGACAGAGAGTGAGACCACGGGGAGTTTAAAGCAACAGAGAGTGAGATCACAGAGAGGTTAAAGGGACAGAGAGTGAGATCAGGGGGTGGTTTGAGGGACAGAGTGAGACCACGGGGAGTTTAAAGCGACAGAGAGTGAGATCACGGAGAGGTTAAAGGGACAGAGTGTGAGACCACGGAGAGATTAGAGGGACGGAGAGTGAGAGCACAGGGAGGTTAATGGACAGAGAGTGAGAGCATGGGGAGGTTAAAGGGATGGAGAATGAATTCACGGGGAGGATAAAGGGACAAAGATTGAGATCACGGGATGGTTAAAGGGACAAAGATTAAGAGCACAGGGAGGTTAATGGACAGAGAGTGAGATCAGGGGGAGATTAAGGGACAGAGAGTGAGATCATGGGGAGGTTAAAGGGACAGAGAGTGAGATTACGGAGAAGTTAAAAGGACAGAGAGTGAAATCACGGGGAGTTGAAAGGGACAGAGCGTGAGATCAGGTGTTGGTTTAAGGGAGAGAGAGTGAGATCACGGGGAGGTTGAACAGACAGAGAATGAGATCACGGGGAGGTTAAAGGGAAAGAGAGTGAGATCACGGGGAGGTTAAAGGGACAGAGAGTGACATTACGGGGAAGTTAAAGGGACAGAGTTTGAATTCACGGGTTGGTAAAAAGGACAGAGTTAGATCATGGGGAGGTTAAAGGGACAGAGATTGAGATCATGGGGAGGTTAAAGAGACAGAGAGTGAATTCACGGGGAGGTTAAAGGGACTGAGAGTGAGATCATGGGGAGCTTAAAGGGACGGTGAATGAGACCACGGAGAGATTAAAAGGAAAAAGAGTGAGACCATTGCAAATTTAAAGCGAAAGAGAGTGAGATGATGGAGAGGTTAAAGGGATAGAGTGTGAGATGATGGGGAGGTTAAAGGGATAGAGAGTGAGATGACGGAGAGGTTAAAGGGATAGAGAGTGAGAACACGGGGAGGTTAAAGGGACATAGCATGAGATCAGGAGTTGGTTTAAGGGACAGAGCTTGAATTCATGGGATGGTTAAAAGGAAAAAGAGTGAGAGCACTGGGAGGTTAAAGGGACAGAGAGTGAGAGCATTGCGAATTTAAAGCGAAAGGGTGAGAGCATGGACAGGTTAAAGGGACAGAGAATGAGAATACGGGGAGGTTAAAGGGACAGAGAGTGAGATCACTTGGAGGTTAAAGTGACAGAGTGTGAGATAAGGTTGTGGTTTGAGGGACAGAGAGTGAGACCACGGGGAGGTTAACGGGACAAAGATTGAGAGCACGGGGAGTTTAATGGACAGAGAGTTAGATGACCAGAAGGTTAAGGGGACAGAGCGTGAGATCACGGGGAGATTAAAGGGTCAGAGAGTGAGAGCAGGGGGCGGTTTGAGGGACAGAGCGTGTGACCACGGGGAGTTTAAGGAGACAGAGTGTGAGATCACGGAGAGGTTAAAGGGACAGAGAGTGAGACCACGGAGAGATTAGAGGGATGGAGAGTGAGAGCATGGGTAGGTTCAAGGGATGGAGAATGAGACCAGGGAGAGATTAAAGGGAAAAAGAGTGAGACCATTGCGAATTTAAAGCGAAAGAGCGTGAGATCAGGGAGAGGTGAAAGGGACAGAGCGTGAGAACACAGGGAGGTTAAAGGGACAGAGATTGAGATCACGGGGAGGTTAAACTGACAGAGAATGAGATGACGGAGAGGTTAAAATGACAGAGAGTGAGACCACAGGGAGGTTAAAGGGATAGAGAGTGAGATCATGGGGAGGTTAAATGGACACAGAGTGCGATCAAACGGAGTATAAAAGGACAGAGAGTGAGATTATTGTGAGGTTAAAGGGACAGAAATTGAGATCATGGGAAGGTTAAAGGGACAGAGAGTGAGATCAAGGGGCGGTTAAAGAGACAGGGTGAGATCACTGGGAGGTTAAACAGACAGAGAATGAGATGACGGGGAGGTTTAAGGGACAGAGTGAGACCACGGAGAGATTAAAGGGACAGAGGGTGAGATCACGGAAAGGTTAAAGTGACAGAGTGTGAGATAAGGGGCTTGTTTGAGGGACAGAGAGTGAGACCACGGGGAGGTTAAAGGGACAAAGATTGAGACCACGGGGAGGTTAATGGGCAGAGAGTTAGATGACCGTGAGGTTAAAGGGACAGAGTGAATTCAAGGGGAGCTTAAAGGGACAAAGATTGAGATCATGAGGTGGTTACAAGGAAAAAGAGTGAGACCACTGGGAGTTTAAAGGGACAGAAAGTGAGACCATTGCGAATTTAAGGGCAAAGAGATTGAGATCACTGAGAGGTTAAAGGGACTGAGAGTGAGATCACGAGACGGTAAAGGGACAGAGAGTGAGACCACGGGGAGGTTAAAGGGACAAAGCGTGAGACCACGGAGAGAATAAAGTGACAGAGGGTGAGATGACGGGGAGGATAAAGGGACAAAGTTTGAGAGCACGGGGAGGTTAATGGATGGACAGTGACGTTACAGGGAGGTTAAAGGGACAGACTGTGAATTCACGGGGAGGTTAAATGGACAGAGATTGAGATCATGGGGAGGTTAAATGGACAGAGAGTGCAATCATGGGGAGGATAAAGGGACACAAGTGAGATCATGGGGAGGTGAATGGGACAGAGAGTGAGAAAACGGGGAGCTTAAAGGGACAGTGAGTGAGATCACGGGGAGGTTGAACGGAAGGAGAATGAGACCACGGAGAGATTAAAGGGTCAGAGAGAGAGATCGTAGGGAGGTTAAAGGGACAGAGAGTGGGACCATGGAGAGTTTAACAGGAGAGAGGGTGAGATCATGGGGAAGTTGAAGGGACAAAGAGTGAGAGCACGGGAGGATAAGGGACGAGATTGCGATTACGGGTGGGTAAAGGCACAGAGAGTGAATTCACGTGAAGGTTAAAAGGAGATGGAGTGAGATAATGGGGGTCTTATAGTGACAGAGAGTGAGATCACTGGGGGTTAAAAGGACAGAGAGTGAGTCCACGGGGAGGTTAAAGGGACAGAGAGTGAGATCACGGGGAGGTTAAATGGACAGAGAGTGAGATCTCAGGGCGGTTAAAGGGACAGATATTGAGACCACGGCGAGATTAAAGGGACAGAGAGTGAGATCACGGGGTGGTTAAAGGGACAAGGAGTGAGATCACGGGGAGGTTAAAGGGACAGAGAGTGAGATCACGGCGAGGTTAAAGGGACAGATAGTGAGACCAAGGCGAGATTAAAGGGACAGTGAGTGAGATCACGGGATGGTTAAAGGGACAAAGAGTGAGAGGACAGGGAGGGAAATTGAAAGAGAGTGAGATTACTTGGAGTTTAAAGGGACAGAGTGAAATCAAGGGGTGGCTTAAGGGAAAGAGAGTGAGATCACTGGGAGAGTCAAGGTTAATGGTCTGAGAGTGAGATCTCGGGGAGGTTAATGGACAGAAAGTGAGATTACTGGGAGGTTAAAGGGACAGAGAGTGAATTCACGGGGAGATTAAAGGGACAATAATTGAAATCACTGCGTGGTTAAAGGGAAAAAGTGTGAGACCACTGGGAGTTTAAAGGGACAGAGAGTGAGACCATTGCGAATTTAAAGGGAAAGAGATTGAGATCCCTGGGAGGGTAATGGGTCTGAGAGTGAGATCACGGGGAGGTTACTGGGACAGAGAGTAAAATCTCGGGGAGGTTAAAGGGACAGAGAGTGATTAAATGGGGAGGTTAAAGGGACAAAGATTGAGAGCACAGGGAGTTTAAAGCGACAGAGGGTGAGATCACGGGGAGGTTAAAAGGACAGAGAGTGAGATCATGGGGAGCTTAAAGGGACGGTGAATGAGACCACGGAGAGATTAAAGGGAACGAGAGAGATCACGGGGAGGTTAAAGGGACAGAGAGTGAGAGCACGGGAAGGTTAAAGGGACGGAGAATGAGACCATGGAGATTAAAGGGAAAAAGAATGAGACCATTGCGAATTTAAAGCGAAAGAGAGTGAGATCACGGAGAGGTTAAAGGGACAGAGAGTGAGAACACAGGGAGGTTAAAGGGACAGAGAGTGAGATCACAGGGAGGTTAAATGGACAGAGCATGAGATCAGGTGTTGGTTTAAGGGAGAGAGAGTGAGAATCACTGGGAGGTTAAAGGGACAGAGAGTGAGACCATTGCGAATTTAAAGGGAAAGAGATTGAGATCCCTGGGAGGGTAATAAGTCTGAGAGTGAGATCACGGGGAGGTTAATGGGACAGAGAGTAAAATCTCGGGGAGGTTAAAGGGACAGAGAGTGATTAAATGTGGAGGTTAAAGGGACAAGGATTGATATCACGGGGTGGTTAAAGGGACAAAGATTGAGAGCACAGGGAGGTTAAAGGGACAGAGAGTGAGATAAGGAGGTGGTTTGAGGGACAGAGAGTGAGATCACGGGAAGGTTAAAGGGATTTAGAGTGAGATCAAGAGAAGGTAAATGGACAGAGAGTGAGACCACAGGGAGGTTAAAGGGACAGAGAGTGAGACCACGGGGAGGTTAAAGGGACAGAGAGTGAGAGCACGGGAAGGTTAAAGGGATGGAGAATGAGACCATGGAGAGATTAAAGGGAAAAAGAATGAGACCATTGCGAATTTAAAGTGAAAGAGAGTGAGATCACGGAGAGGATAAAGGGACAGAGAGTGAGAACACGGGGAGGTTAAAGGGACAGAGAGTGAGATCACGGGGAGGTTAAATGGACAGAGCATGAGATCAGGTGTTGGTTTAAGGGAGAGAGAGTGAGAATCACGGGGAGGTTAAAGGGACAGAGATTGAGATCACGGGGACGTTAAAGGGACAGAGAGTGACATTACAGGGAGGTTAAAAGGACAGAGAGTGAGATCACGGGGAGGTTAAAGGGACAGAGAGTGAGATTACGGGGAGGTTAAACAGACAGAGAGTGACATTACAGGAAGGTTAAAGGGACAGAGAGTGAGATCACGGGGAGGTTAAAGGGACAGAGAGTGAGATTATGGGGAGGTTAAACAGACAGAGAATGAGATCACGGGGAGGTTAAAGGGACAGAGAGTGAGATCACGGGGAGGTTAAAGGGGCAGAGATTGAGATCACGGGGAGGTTAAACAGACAGAGAATGAGATCAAGGGGAGGTTAAAGGGGCAGAGAGTGAGAACACGGGGAGGTTAAAGGGACAGAGAGTGACACTACAGGGAGGTTAAAGGGACAGAGAGTGAGATCACGGGGAGGTTAAACAGACAGAGAGTGAGATTACGGGGAGGTTAAACAGACAGAGAATGAGATCAAGGGGAGGTTAAAGGGGCAGAGAGTGACATTACAGGGAGGTTAAAGGGACAGAGAGTGAGATCACGGGGAGGTTAAAGGGACAGAGAGTGAGATTATGGGGAGATTAAACAGACAGAGAATGAGATCACAGGTAGGTTAAAGGGACAGAGAGTGAGATCACGGGGAGGTTAAAGGGACAGAGATTGAGATCACGGAGAGGTTAAAGGGACAGAGTGACATTACAGGGAGGTTAAAGGGACAGAGAGTGAGATCACAGGGAGGTTAAAGGGACAGAGAGTTAGATTACGGGGAGGTTAAAGGGACAGAGATTTAGATCAGGGGGAGGTTAAACAGACAGAGAATGAGATCAAGGGGAGGTTAAAGGGACAGAGAGTGACATTACAGGGAGGTTAAAGGGACAGAGAGTGAGATCACGGGGAGGTTAAAGGGACAGAGAGTGAGATTACGGGGAGGTTAAACAGACAGAGAATGAGATCAAGGGGAGATTAAAGGGACAGAGAGTGACATTACAGGAAGGTTAAAGGGACAGAGAGTGAGATCACGGGGAGGTTAAAGGGACTGAGAGTGAGTTCACTGGGAGGTTAAAGGGACAGAGAGTGAGATTACGGGGACGTTAAAGGGACAGAGAGTGAGATCAGGGCAAGATTAAAGGGACAGAGAGCAGATCACTGGGAGGTTAAAGAGACAGAGAGTGAGATCACGGGGACGTTAAAGGGACAGAGAGAGAGAGAGATCACGGGGAGGTTAAAGGGACAGAGTGTGAGATCAGGTGTTGATTTAAGGGAGAGAGAGTGAGAATCACGGGGAGGTTAAAGGGACAGAGAATGAGATCAGGGTGAGATTAAAAGGACAGAGAGTGAAATCACGGGGAGTTGAAAGGGACAGAGCGTGAGATCAGGTGTCGGTTTAAGGGAGAGTGAGTGAGATCACGGGGAGGTTGAACAGACAGAGAGTGAGATCACGGGGAGGTAAAAGGGACAGAGAGTGGGATCAGAGCAAGATTAAAGGGACAGAGAGTGACATTATGGGGAGGTTAAAGGGACAGAGAGTGAATTCACGGGGAGGTTAAAGGGACTGAGAGTGAGATCATGGGGAGCTTAAAGGGATGGTGAATGAGACCACGGAGAGATTAAAAGGAAAAAGAGTGAGACCATTGCAAATTTAAAGTGAAAGAGAGTGAGATGACGGAGAGGTTAAAGGGATAGAGAGTGAGATCACTGGGAGGTTAAAGGGACTGAGAGTGAGATCACGAGACGGTAAAGGGACAGAGAGTGAGACCACGGGGAGGTTAAAGGGACAGAGAGTGAGACCACGGAGAGAATGAAGTGACAGAGGGTGAGATGACGGGGAGGATAAAGGGACAAAGTTTGAGAGCACGGGGAGGTTAATGGACGGACAGTGATATTACGGAGAGGTTAAAGGGACAGACTGTGAATTCACGGGGAGGTTAAATGGACAGAGATTGAGATCATGGGGAGGTTAAATGGACAGAGAGTGAGATTACGGTGAGGTTTACAGGACAGAGAGTTAGATTACGGGGACGTAAAATGGACAAAGAGCGAGTGCACATGGAGGTCAAAGGACAGAGAGTGAGATCACTGGGAGGTTAAAGCGACAGAGAGTGAATTCACGGAGAGGTTAAAGGGACAAATATTGAGAGCACGGGGTGGTTAAAGGGAAAAAGAGTGAGACCACTGTGATCTTAAAAGGACAGAGAGTGAGACCATTGCGAATTTAAAGGGAAAATGATTGAGATCACTGGGAGGTTAAAGGGACTGAGAGTGAGATCACGAGAAGGTAAAGGGATAGATAGTGCGACCACGGGTAGGTAAAAGGGACAGAGAGTAAGATCTCGCCAGTTTGAAGGGACTGAGAGTGAGATCACGGGCAGGTTAAAGTGTCAGTGAATGAGATCACGGGAAGGTTAAACGGGCAGAGGGTGAGATCTCGGGGAGGTTAAAGGGACAGAGAGTGAGATCACGGAGGTTAATGGACAGAGAGTGAGATTACGGGGAGGTTAAAGGGACAGAGAGTGAAATCAAGGGTTCGTTTAAGGGTCAGAGAGTGAGATCACTGGGAGGTTAAAGGGACTGAGATTGAGATCACGAGAAGGTAAAAGGACAGAGGGTGAGACCACGAGTAGGTAAAAGGGACAGAGAGTAAGATCTCGGGGAGTTTGAAGGGACAGACAGTGAGATCACGGGGAGGTTAAAGGGACAGAGAGTGAGACCACGGGGAGGTTAAATAGACAGAGATGAGATCTCGTGGAAATTAAAGGGTCAGAGAGTGAGATGATGGCAAGGTTAAAGGGACAGAGAGTGAGACCATGGAGAGATTAAAGGGAGAAAGGGTGAGATCACAGGGAAGTTAAAGGGACAAATTGTGAGAGCGCAGGGAGGTTCATGGACAGACAGTGACATTACGGGGAGGTTAAAGGGACAAAGTGTGAATTAGTGGGGAGGTTAAAGGGACAGAGAGTGAGATGACGGGGAGGTTAATGGACAGAGAATAACATTACGGGGAGTTTAAATGGACAGAGAGTGGATCACGGGGTGGGAAATGGGACAGAGAGTGAAATCAGGGATTCGTTTATGGGTCAGAGAGCGAGATCACTGGGAGGTTAAAGGGACTGAGATTGAGATCACGAGAAGATAAAAGGACAGATACAGAGAGCATGGGGAGGTGAAAGGGACAAAGAGTGAGATCACCTGGACGTTAAATGGACAGAGAATGAGATCTCGGGGAGGTTAAAGGCACAGAGAGTGAGATCACGGGGAGGTTAAAGGAACAGAGAGTGAGACCACAGGAAGGTTAAAGGCACAGAGAGTGAGATCACGGGGAGGTTAAAGGAACAGAGAGTGAGACCACGGAGAGATTAAAGGGACAGAGAGTGAGATCATGGGGAGGTTAAAGACTCAAAGAGTGAGAGCACAGGGCAGTAAATGGACAGAGAGTGAGATTACGGGGAGGCTTAAGGGACAGAGAGTTAGATTACGGGGACGTAAAATGGACAAAGAGCGAGTGCACATGGAGGTCAATGGACAGAGAGTGAGATCACTGGGAGGTTAAAGCGACAGAGAGTGAATTCAAAGGGAGGTTAAAGGGACAAGTATTGAGAGCACGGGGTGGTTAAAGGGAAATAAAGTGAGACCACTGTGAGTTTAAAAGGACAGAGAGTGAGAACATTGCGAATTTAAAGGGAAAGTGATTGAGATCACTGGGAGGTTAAAGGGACAGATAGTGAGACCACGGGTAGGTAAAAGGGATAGAGAGTAAGATCTCGGGCAGTTTGAAGGGACAGACAGTGAGATCACGGGGAGGTTAAAGGCACAGAGAGTGAGATCACGGGCAGGTAAAAGTGTCAGTGAATGAGATCACGGGGAGGTTAAAAGGACAGAGAGTGAGATCATGGGGCTGTTAAATGGACAGAGAGTGCAATCAGGGGAGGGTAAAGGGACAGAGAGTGAGAACATTGCGAATTTAAAGGGAAAGTGATTGAGATCGCAGGGAGGTTAAACGGACTGAGAGTGAGATCACGAGAAGCTAAAGGGACAGATACTGAGACAATGGAGAGGTGAAAGGGACAAAGAGTGAGATCACCTGGACGTTAAATGGACAGAGAATGAGATCTCGGGGAGGTTAAAGGCACAGAGAGTGAGACCACGGGGAGATTAAAGGGACGGAGAGTGAGATCATGTGGAGGTTAAAGGCTCAAAGAGTGAGAGCACAGGGCAGTAAATGGACAGAGAGTGAGATTACAGGGAGGTTTAAGGGACAGAGAGTTAGATTACGGAGACGTAAAATGGACAAAGAGCGAGTGCACATGGAGGTCAATGGACAGAGAGTGAGATCACTGGGAGGTTAAAGCGACAGAGTGATTTCACAGGGAGGTTAAAGGGACAAATATTGAGAGCACGGGGTGGTTAAAGGGAAATAAAGTGAGACCACTGTGAGTTTAAAAGGACAGAGAGTGAGAACATTGCGAATTTAAAGGGAAAGTGATTGAGATCACTGGGAGGTTAAAGGGACAGATAGTGAGACCACGGGTAGGTAAAAGGGACAGAGAGTAAGATCTCGGGCAGTCTGAAGGGACAGACAGTGAGATCACGGGCAGGTTAAAGTGTCAGTGAATGAAATCACGGGGAGGTTAAAAGGACAGAGAGTGAGATCATGGGGCTGTTAAATGGATATAGAGTGTGATCAGGGGAGGGTAAAGGGACAGAGTGACATTACAGGGAGGTTAAAGGGACAGAGAGTGAGATCACAGGGAGGTTAAAGGGACAGAGAGTTAGATTACGTGGAGGTTAAAGGGACAGAGATTTAGATCAGGGGGAGGTTAAACAGACAGAGAATGAGATCAAGGGGAGGTTAAAGGGACAGAGAGTGACATTACAGGGAGGTTAAAGGGACAGAGAGTGAGATCACGGGGAGGTTAAAGGGACAGAGAGTGAGATTACGGGGAGGTTAAACAGACAGAGAATGAGATCAAGGGGAGATTAAAGGGACAGTGAGTGACATTACAGGGAGGTTAAACGGACAGAGAGTGAGATCACGGGGAAGATTAAAGGGACAGAGAGTGAGTTCACTGGGAGGTTAAAGGGACAGAGAGTGAGATTACGGGGATGTTAAAGGGACAGAGAGTGAGATCAGGTGTTGATTTAAGGGAGAGAGAGTGAGAATCACGGGGAGGTTAAAGGGACAGAGATTGAGATCAGGGGGAGGTTAAACAGACAGAGAATGAGATCAAGGGGAGGTTAAAGGGGCAGAGAGTGACATTACAGGGAGGTTAAAGGGACAGAGAGTGAGATCACGGGGAGGTTAAAGGGACAGAGAGTGAGATTACGGGGAGGTTAAACAGACAGAGAATGAGATCAAGGGGAGATTAAAGGGACAGTGAGTGACATTACAGGGAGGTTAAAGGGACAGAGAGTGAGATCACGGGGAGGTTAAAGGGACAGAGAGTGAGTTCACTGGGAGGTTAAAGGGACAGAGAGTGAGATTACGGGGACGTTAAAGGGACAGAGAGTGAGATCAGGTGTTGATTTAAGGGAGAGAGAGTGAGAATCACGGGGAGGTTAAAGGGACAGAGATTGAGATCAGGGCGAGATTAAAGGGACAGAGAGTGAGATCACGGGGAGCTTAAAGGGACGGTGAATGAGACCACGGAGAGATTAAAGGGAATGAGAGAGATCACGGGGAGGTTAAAGGGACAGAGAGTGAGATCACGGGGAGCTTAAAGGGACGGTGAATGAGACCATGGAGAGATTAAAGGGAAAAAGAATGAGACCATTGCGAATTTAAAGCAAAAGAGAGTGAGATCACGGAGAGGTTAAAGGGACAGAGCGTGAGATCAGGTGTTGGTTTAAGGGAGAGTGAGTGAGAATCACGTGGAGGTTAAAGGGACAGAGAGTGAGAATCACGGGGAGGTTAAAGGGACAGAGAATGAGATCAGGGTGAGATTAAAGGGACAGAGAGTGAGATCACAGGGAGGTTAAAGGGACAGAGAGTGACATTATGGGGAAGTTAAATGGACAGAGTATGAATTCACAGGGTGGTAAAAAGGACAGAGTGAGATCATGGGAGGTTAAATGGACAGAGAGTGAGATCATGGGGAGGTTAAAGGGACAGTTTGAGATCACGGAGAGGTTAAAGGGACAGGGTGAGATCACGGGCAGGTTCAAGGGACAGAGTGAGATCATGGGGAGGTGAAATGGACAGAGAGTGAGATCATGGGGATGTTAAAGGGACAGAGAGTGAATTCACGGGGAGGTTAAAGGGACTGAGAGTGAGATCACGGGGAGCTTAAAGGGACGGTGAATGAGACCACGGGGAGATTAAAGGGAAAAAGAGTGAGACCATTGCGAATTTAAAGCGAAAGAGAGTGAGATGACGGAGAGGTTAAAGGGATAGTGAGTGAGATCAAGGGGTGGTTAAGGGGATAAAGATTGAGAGCACGTGGAGGTTAATGGACAGGGAGTGAGATCACGGGTAGTTTAAAGCGACAGAGAGTGAGATCACGGAGAGGTTAAGGGGACAGAGAGTGAGATCAGGGGGCGATTTGAGGGACAAAGAGTGAGACCATGGGGAGTTTAAAGCGACAGAGAGTGAGATCACGGAGAGGTTAAAGGGACAGAGAGTGAGATCAGGGGGCGGTTTGAGGGGCAGAGAGTGAGACCACAGGGAGTTTAAAGCGACAGAGAGTGAGATCACGGAGAGGTTAAAGGGACAGAGAGTGAGATCAGGGGGTGGTTTGAGGGACAGAGTGAGACCACGGGGAGTTTAAAGCGACAGAGTGAGATCACGGAGAGGTTAAAGGGACAGAGAGTGAGACCACGGAGAGATTAGAGGGATGGAGAGTGAGAGCACAGGGAGATTAAAGGCATGGAGAATGCGACCAGGGAGAGATTAAAGGGATAAAGAGTGAGACCATTGCGAATTTAAAGTGAAAGAGAGTGAGATCATGGAGAGGTGAAAGGGACAGAGAGTGAGATCACGGGGAGGTTAAACGGACAGAGAGTGAAATCACGGGGAGTTGAAAGGGACAGAGCGTGAGATCAGGTGTCGGTTTAAGGGAGAGTGAGTGAGATCACGGGGAGGTTGAACAGACAGAGAATGAGATCATAGGGTGGTTAAAGGGACAAAGATTAGGAGCACGGGGAGGTTAATGGACAGAGATTGAGATCGGGGAAGATTAAAGGGACAGAGAGTGAGATCATGGGGAGGTTAAAGGGACAGAGAGTGAGATCACAGAGAAGTTAAAAGGACAGAGAGTGAAATCACGGGGAGTTGAAAGGGACAGAGCGTGAGATCAGGTGTCGGTTTAAGGGAGAGTGAGTGAGATCACGGGGAGGTTGAACAGACAGAGAATGAGGTCACGGTGAGGGAAAAGGGACAGAGAGTGGGATCAGAGCGAGATTAAAGGGACAGAGAGTGAGATCACAGGGAGGTTAAAGGGACAGAGAGTGACATTATGGGGAGGTTAAAGGGACAGAGTTTGAATTCACGGGGTGGTAAAAGGACAGAGAGTGAGATCATGGGGAGGTTAAATGGACAGAGAGTGAGATCATGGGGAGGTTAAAGAGACAGAGAGTGAATTCACGGGGAGGTTAAAGGGACTGAGAGTGAGATCATGGGGAGCTTAAAGGGACGGTGAATGAGACCACGGAGAGATTAAAAGGAAAAAGAGTGAGACCATTGCAAATTTAAAGCGAAAGAGAGTGAGATGACGGAGAGGTTAAAGGGATAGAGAGTGAGATCACTGGGAGGTTAAAGGGACTGAGAGTGAGATCACGAGACGGTAAAGGGACAGAGAGTGAGACCACGGGGAGGTTAAAGGGACAGAGAGTGAGACCACGGAGAGAATAAAGTGACAGAGGGTGAGATGACGGGGAGGATAAAGGGACAAAGTTTGAGAGCACGGGGAGGTTAATGGACGGACAGTGATATTATGGAGAGGTTAAAGGGACAGACTGTGAATTCACGGGGAGGTTAAATGGACAGAGATTGAGATCATGGGGAGGTTAAAGAGACAGAGAGTGAATTCACGGGGAGGTTAAAGGGACTGAGAGTGAGATCATGGGGAGCTTAAAGGGACGGTGAATGAGACCACGGAGAGATTAAAAGGAAAAAGAGTGAGACCATTGCAAATTTAAAGCGAAAGAGAGTGAGATGACGGAGAGGTTAAAGGGATAGAGAGTGAGATCACTGGGAGGTTAAAGGGACTGAGAGTGAGATCACGAGACGGTAAAGGGACAGAGAGTGAGACCACGGGGAGGTTAAAGGGACAGAGAGTGAGACCACGGAGAGAATAAAGTGACAGAGGGTGAGATGACGGGGAGGATAAAGGGACAAAGTTTGAGAGCACGGGGAGGTTAATGGACGGACAGTGATATTACGGAGAGGTTAAAGGGACAGACTGTGAATTCACGGGGAGGTTAAATGGACAGAGATTGAGATCATGGGGAGGTTAAATGGACAGAGAGTGAGATTACGGTGAGGTTTACAGGACAGAGAGTTAGATTACGGGGACATAAAATGGACAAAGAGCGAGTGCACATGGAGGTCAAAGGACAGAGAGTGAGATCACTGGGAGGTTAAAGCGACAGAGAGTGAATTCACGGAGAGGTTAAAGGGACAAATATTGAGAGCACGGGGTGGTTAAAGGGAAAAAGAGTGAGACCACTGTGAGCTTAAAAGGACAGAGAGTGAGACCATTGCGAATTTAAAGGGAAAATGATTGAGATCACTGGGAGGTTAAAGGGACTGAGAGTGAGATCACGAGAAGGTAAAGGGATAGATAGTGCGACCACGGGTAGGTAAAAGGGACAGAGAGTAAGATCTCGCCAGTTTGAAGGGACTGAGAGCGAGATCACGGGCAGGTTAAAGTGTCGGTGAATGAGATCACGGGAAGGTTAAACGGGCAGAGAGTGAGATCTCGGGGAGGTTAAAGGGACAGAGAGTGAGATCACGGAGGTTAATGGACAGAGAGTGAGATTACGGGGAGGTTAAAGGGACAGAGAGTGAAATCAAGGGTTCGTTTAAGGGTCAGAGAGTGAGATCACTGGGAGGTTAAATAGACAGAGATGAGATCTCGTGGAAATTAAAGGGTCAGAGAGTGAGATGATGGCAAGGTTAAAGGGACAGAGAGTGAGATCATGGAGAGATTAAAGGGAGAAAGGGTGAGATCACGGGGAAGTTAAAGGGACAAATTGTGAGAGCGCAGGGAGGTTCATGGACAGACAGTGACATTACGGGGAGGTTAAAGGGACAAAGTGTGAATTAGTGGGGAGGTTAAAGGGACAGAGAGTGAGATGACGGGGAGGTTAATGGACAGAGAATAACATTACGGGGAGTTTAAATGGACAGAGAGTGGATCACGGGGTGGGAAATGGGACAGAGAGTGAAATCAGGGATTCGTTTATGGGTCAGAGAGCGAGATCACTGGGAGGTTAAAGGGACTGAGATTGAGATCACGAGAAGATAAAAGGACAGATACAGAGAGCATGGGGAGGTGAAAGGGACAAAGAGTGAGATCACCTGGACGTTAAATGGACAGAGAATGAGATCTCGGGGAGGTTAAAGGCACAGAGAGTGAGATCACGGGGAGGTTAAAGGAACAGAGAGTGAGACCACAGGAAGGTTAAAGGCACAGAGAGTGAGATCACGGGGAGGTTAAAGGAACAGAGAGTGAGACCACGGAGAGATTAAAGGGACAGAGAGTGAGATCATGGGGAGGTTAAAGACTCAAAGAGTGAGAGCACCGTAGGATAAGCGACTGAAGTGCGATTACAGGGACGTTAAATGGACAGAGAGTGAGATTACTGGGAGGTTAAAGCGACAGGGAATGAATTCACAGGGAGGTTAAACGGACAAATATTGAGAGCACGGGGTGGTTAAAGTGTAAAAAAGTGAGACCACTGGGAGTTTAAAAGGACAGAGAGTGAGAACATTGCGAATTTAAAGGGAAAGTGATTGAGATCACTGGGAGGTTAAAGGGACAGATAGTGAGACCACGGGTAGGTAAAAGGGACAGAGAGTAAGATCTCGGGCAGTCTGAAGGGACAGACAGTGAGATCACGGGGAGGTTAAAGGCACAGAGAGTGAGATCACGGGCAGGTTAAAGTGTCAGTGAATGAGATCACGGGGAGGTTAAAAGGACAGAGAGTGAGATCATGGGGCTGTTAAATGGACAGAGAGTGCGATCAGGGGAGGGTAAAGGGACAGAGAGTGAGATCACGGGGAGGATAAAGGGACAGAGAGTGAGATGACGGGGAAGTTAAAGGGACAGAGAGTGAGATCTCGGGGAGGTTAAAGGGACAGACAGAGAGTGAGATCACGGAGGTTAATGGACAGAGAGTGAGATTACGGGGAGGTTAAAGGGACAGAGAGTGAAATCAGTGGTTCGTTTATGGGTCAGAGAGCGAGATCACTGGGAGGTTAAAGGGACTGAGATTGAGATCACGAGAAGCTAAAGGGACAGGTACTGAGACCATGGGGAGGTGTAAGGGACAAAGACTGAGATCACCTGGAGGTTAAATGGACAGAGAATGAGATCTCAGGGCGGTTAAAGGTACAGAGGGTGAGATCACAGGGAAGTTAAAGGGACAAAGAGTGAGAGCACCGTAGGATAAGCGACTGAAGTGCGATTACAGGGACGTTAAATGGACAGAGAGTGAGATTACTGGGAGGTTAAAGCGACAGGGAATGAATTCACGGGGAGGTTAAACGGACAAATATTGAGAGCACGGGGTGGTTAAAGTGTAAAAAAGTGAGACCACTGGGAGTTTCAAGGGACAGAGAGTGAGAACATTGCGAATTTAAAGGGAAAGTGATTGAGATCGCAGGGAGGTTAAAGGGACTGAGATTGAGATCACGAGAAGGTAAAAGGACAGAGGGTGAGACCACGGGTAGGTTAAAGGCACAGAGAGTAAGATCTCGGGGAGTTTAAAGGGACAGAGAGTGAGACCACGGGGAGGTTAAATAGACAGAGATGAGATCTCGTGGAAATTAAAGGGTCAGAGAGTGAGATGATGGCAAGGTTAAAGGGACAGAGAGTGAGACCACGGAGAGATTAAAGGGAGAAAGGGTGAGATCACGCGGAAGTCAAAGGGACAAATTGTGAGAGCACGGGGAGGTTCATGGACAGACAGTGACATTACGGGGAGGTTAAAGGGACAAAGTGTGAATTAGTGGGGAGGTTAAAAGGACAGAGAGTGAGATCATGGGGTGGTTAAAGGGACAGGGTGAGATCACGGGGAGGTTCAAGCGACAGAGAATGAGACCACGGGGTGGTGACAGGCTCAGAGAATGAGATCACGGGGAGGTTAAAAGGACAGTGTGAGATCATGGGGAGGTTAAAGGGACAGAGAGTGAGACAACGGGGAGGTTAAAGCAACAGAGAATGAGACCACGGAGAGATTAATGGGACTGGGAGAGAGATAACGGGGAGGTGAAAGGGACAGGGAGTGAATTAGCGGGGAGGTTAAAAGGACAGAGAGTGCGATCAGGGGAGGATAAAGGGACAGAGAGTGAGATCACGGGGTGAATAAAGGGACAGAGAGTGAGATCATGGGGAGGTTAAAGGGAAAGGGTGAGATCATGGGGAGGTTAAAGAGACAGAGAGTGAGACCACGGAGAGGTTAATGGACAGAGAATGACATTACGGGGAGGTTAAAGGAACTGAGAGTGAATTCACGGGGAGGTTAAAGGCAAAGAGAGTGAGATAACGGGGAGGTTAAACGGACTGAGAGTGAGATCATAGGGAGGTTAGTGGGAGAGAATGAGACCATGGTGAGATTAACGGGACTGAGAGTGAGATCACGGGAGGTTACAGTGACAGAGAGGGATACCACGGTGAGATTAAAGGTGCAGAGAGTGAGATCGGGGGAGGTTAAAGGGGCAAAGAGTGAGAGCATGGGAGGATAAGGGACAGAGAGGGCGATTATGGGGAGGTTAAAGGGACAAAAAGTGAATTCACGGGATGGTTAAAAGGACATGGAGTGAGATCTCAGAGATCTGAAAGTGACAGAGAGAGAGATCAGGGGGTGGTTCCAGGGACAGAGAGTGAGATCACTGGGAGTTTGAAGAGACTGCGAGTGAGATCACGGGGTGGTGAAATGGACAGAGATGAGATCACGGGGAGGTTAAAGGGACAGAGAGTGAAATCAGGGGATGGTTTAAGGGACAGAGAGTGAGATCACTGGGAAGTTAAAGCGACTGAGAGTGAGAGCACGAGAAGGTAAAGGGACAGAGAATGAGACGACGGGGAGGTGAAAGGGCCAAAGAGTGAGATGAACTGGACGTTAAATGGACAGAGAATGAGAGCTCGGGGAGGTTAAAGGCACAGAGATTGAGATCACTGGGATGTTAAATGGACTGAGATTGAGATCACGAGAAGCTAAAGGGACAGAGACTGAGACCACGGGGAGGTGAATGGGACAAAGAGTGAGATTACCTGGATGTTAAATGGACAGAGAATGTGATCTCAGGGAGGTTAAAGGGACAGAGTGTGAGACCACGGAGCGATTAAAGGGACAGAGGGTGAGATCACAGGGAAGTCAAAGGGACAAATTTTGAGAGCACGGGGAGGTTCATGGACAGACAGTGACATTACGGGGAGGTTAAAGGGACAAAGTGTGAATTAGTGGGGAGGTTAAAGGGACAGAGAGTGAGACCACGGAGAGATTAAGGAGACAGAGAGTGAGATCATGGGGAGTTTAAAGACTCAAAGAGTGAGAGCACAGGGCAGTTAATGGACAGAGAGTGAGATTACAGGGAGGTTTAAGGGACAGAGAGTTAGATTACGGGGACGTAAAATGGACAAAGAGCGAGTGCACATGGAGGTCAATGGACAGAGAGTGAGATCACTGGGAGGTTAAAGCGACAGAGAGTGAATTCACGGGGAGGTTAAAGGGACAAATATTGAGAGCACGGGGTGGTTAAAGGGAAAAAGAGTGAGACCACTGTGAGCTTAAAAGGACAGAGAGTGAGACCATTGCGAATTTAAAGGGAAAGTGATTGAGATCACTGGGAGGTTATAGGGACTGAGAGTGTGATCTCGGGCAGTTTGAAGGGACAGACAGTGAGATCATGGGGAGGGTAAAGGGACAGAGAGTGAGATCACGGGGAGGTTAAATAGACAGAGATGAGATCCCGTGGAGATTAAAGGGACAGAGAGTGAGATCATGGCGAGGTTAAAGGGACAGACAGTGAGACCACAGAGAGATTAAAGGGACAGAGAGTTAGATCACGGGCAAGTTGAAGGGCCAAAGAGTGAGACCACGGGGAGGTTACGTGGACAGAGGGTGAGATCACAGGGAAGTTCAAGGGACAAAGTTTGAAAGCACGGGGAGGTTCATGGACAGACAGTGACATTACGGGGAGGTTAAAGGGACAGAGAGTGAAATTATGGGGCGGTTAAATGGACAGAGAGTGCGATCAGGGGAGGATAAGGGAACAGAGAGTGAGATCACGGGGAGGTTAAAGGGACAGAGAGTGAGATCACAGGGAGGTTAAAGTGACAGAGAATGAGACCACGGTGTGGTGACAGGCTCAGAGAGTGAGATCACGGGGAGGTTAAAGAGACAGAGAGTGAGACCACGGGGAGGTTAATGGACAGAGAATGACATTACAGGGAGGTTAAAGGAACAGAGAGTGAATTCACGGGGAGGTTAAAGGGACAGAGAATGAGATCACGGGGAGGTTAAATGGACTGAGAGTGAGATCATGGGGAGGTTTTTGGGACAGAGAATGAGACCATGGCGAGATTAAAGGGACTGAGAGTGAGATTACGGGAAGGTTAAAGGGACAGAGAGGGAGACCACGGTGAGATTAAAGGTACAGTGAGTGAGATCACTGGGAGATTAAAGGGACTGCGAGTGAGATCACGGGGAGGTTAAATAGACAGAATGTGATCACGGGGAGGTTAAAGGGACAGAGAATGAAATCAGGGATTCGTTTAAGGATCAGGGATTGAGATCACTGGGATGTTAAATGGACTGAGATTGAGATCACGAGAAGCTAAAGGGACAGAGACTGAGACCACGGGGAGGTGAATGGGACAAAGAGTGAGATTACCTGGACGTTAAATGGACAGAGAATGTGATCTCAGGGAGGTTAAAGGGACAGAGTGTGAGACCACGGAGCGATTAAAGGGACAGAGGGTGATATCACGGGGAAGTTAAAGGGACAATGTTTGAGAGCATGGGGAGGTTCATGAACAGACAGTGACATTACGGGGAGGTTAAAGGGACAAAGTGTGAATTAGTGGCGAGGTTAAAAGGACAGAGAGTGAGATCATGGGGCGGTTAAATAGACAGAGAGTGAAATCTGTGGAGGATAAAGGGACAGAGGGTGAGATCACGGGGAGGTTAAAGCGACAGAGAATGAGACCACGGGGTGGTGACAGGCTCAGAGAGTGAGATCACGGGGAGGTTAAATAGACAGAGATGGGATCTCATGGAGATTAAAGGGACAGAGAGTGAGATCATGGGAAGGTTAAAGGGACAAAGTTTGAGATCACGGGGAGGTTCATGGACAGACAATGACATTACGACGAGGTTAAAGGGACAGATTGTGAATTAGCAGGGAGGTTAAATGGACAGAGATTGAGATCACGGGGAGGATAAAGGGACAGAGAGTGAGATCACGGGGAGGTTAATGGACAGAGAATGACATTACAGGGAGGTTAAAAGGACATGGAGTGAGATCTCGGGGATCTGAAAGTGACAGAGTGAGAGATCAGTGGGTGGTTCCAGGGACATAGAGTGAGATCACTGGGAGTTTAAAGTGACTGCGAGTGAGATCATGGGGAGGTGAAATGGACAGAGATGAGATCAGGGGGAGGTTAAAGGGACAAAGGGTGAGAGCATGGGAGGATAAGGGACCAGAGAGTGCGATTACGGGGAGGTTAAATGGACAGAGATGAGATCATGGGGTGGGTAAAGGGTCAGAGAGTGAAATCAGGGATTCGTTTAAGGGTCAGAGAGTGAGATCACTGGGATGTTAAAGGGACTGAGATTGAGATCACGTGAAGATAAAAGGACAGAGACTAAGACCACGGGGAGGTGAAAGAGACAAAGAGTGAGTGCACCTGGACGTTAAATGGACAGAGAATGAGATCTCGGGGAGGTTAAAGGGACAGAGAGTGAGACCACGGAGAGAATAAAGGAACAGAGAGTGAGATCATGGGGAGGTTAAAGACTAAAAGAGTGAGAGCACAGGGCAGTTAATGGACAGAGAGTGAGATTATGGTGAGGTTTAAGGGACAGAGAGTTAGATTA
This sequence comes from Isurus oxyrinchus, assembly GCA_026770705.1. Classification (NCBI taxonomy): domain Eukaryota; kingdom Metazoa; phylum Chordata; class Chondrichthyes; order Lamniformes; family Lamnidae; genus Isurus; species Isurus oxyrinchus. The sequence continues at coordinate 102,965,279 of JANJGN010000021.1, forward strand.
CGGGGACGTAAAATGGACAAAGCGCGAGTGCACATGGAGGTCAATGGACAGAGAGTGAGATCACTGCGAGGTTAAAGCGACAGAGAGTGAATTCACGGGGAGGTTAAAGGGACAAATATTGAGAGCACGGGCAGGTTATGGACAGAGAGTGAGTTTACTGGGAGGTTAAAGGGACAGACAGTGAATTCAAGGGGATGTTAAAGGGAATAAGATTGAGATCACGGGGTGGTTAAAGGGAAAATGAGTGAGAGCACTGGGAGTTTAAAGGGACAGAGAGTGAGACCATTGCGAATTTAAAGGGAAAGTGATTGAGATCACTGGGAGGTTAAAGGGACTGAGAGTGAGATCACGAGAAGGTAAAGGGACAGAGAGTGAGATCATGGGGAAGTTAAAGGGAAAAAATTTAAGAGCACGGGGAGGTTCCTGGACAGACAGTGACATTACGGGGAGGTTAAAGGGACAGAGTGTGAATTAACGGGGAGGTTCAAAGGACAGAGAGTGGGATCATGGGGCGGTTAAATGGACAGAGAGTGTGATCAGGGGAGGATAAAGGGACAGAGCGTGAGATCACGGGGAGCTTAATGGGACTGGGTGAGATCACGGGGAGGTAAAAGCGACAGAGAATGAGACCACGGAGAGATTAATGGGATTGAGAGAGAGATAACGGACAGGTGAAAGGGACAGGGAGTGAGATTACAGTGAGGTTAAAGGGACAGAGAGTGAAATCACAGGGAGGTTAAAGGGACTGAGAATGAGACAATGGAGAGATTAAAGGGACAAAGAGTGCGACCATTGCGAATTTAAAGGGAAAGTGATTGAGATCACTGGGAGGTTAAAGGGACTGAGAGTGAGATCACAAGAAGGTAAAGGGACAGAGAGTGAGACCACGGGTAGGTAAAAGGGAGCGAGAGTAAGATCTCGGGGAGTTTGAAGGGACAGACAGCGAGATCACTGGGAGGTTAAAGGGACAAAGTTTGAGAGCATAGGGAGGTTAATGCACAGAGACTGACATTACGGCGAGGTTAAAGGGACAGAGAGTGAATTCACGGGGAGATGAAAGGGAGAGAGGGTGAGATCACGGGGAAGTAAAAGGGACAAAGTTTAAGAGCACGGGGAGGTTAATGCACAGAGACTGACATTACGGCGAGGTTAAAGGGACAGAGAGTGAATTCGCGGCGGGGTTAAAAGGACAGAGAGTGAGATCATGGGGAGCTTAAATGGACAGAGAGTGCGAACACGGGGAGGATAAAGGGACAGAGAGTGAGATTACTGGGAATATAAAGTGACAGATAGTGAGATTATGGGGAGGTTAAAGGGACAGGGTGAGATCACGGGGAGGTTAAAGTCACAGTGAGTGAGTTCACGGGGAGGTTAAAGCGACAGAGAATGAGATCACGGTGAGCTTAAAGGGACGGAGAATGAGACCACGGAGAGCTTAATGGGACTGAGAGTGAGATAACAGGGAGGTGAAACAGACAGGGAGTGAGACCACGGGGCGGTTAATGGACAAAGAGTGAGATTTTGGCGAGTTTATAGGGACAGAGAGTGAAATCACAGGGAAGTTAAAAAAACGGAGAATGAGAAAACGGAGAGATTAAAGGGATACAGAGTGAAACCATTGCGAATTTAAAGGGAAAAAGCGTGAGATCACGGTGCGGTTAAAGGGACAGAGAGTGAGATCACAGGGAGGTTAAAGTGACAGAGCGTGAGATCAGGGGTTGGTTTAAGGGACAGAGAGTGAGAATCACGGGGAGGTTAAAGGGACTGAGAGTAAGATCATGAGAAGGTAAAGGGACAGAGAGTGAGACCACGGGTAGGTAAAAAGGAGCGAGAGTAAGATCTTGGGCAGTTTGAAGGGACAGAGAGTGAGACCACGGGGAGTTTAAATAGACAGAGATGAGATCTCATGGAGATTAAAGCGACAGAGAGTGAGATCATGGCAAGGTTAAAGGGACAGAGAGTGAGACCACGGAGAGATTAAAGGGACAGTGGGTGAGATCACTGGGAAGTTAAAGGGGCAAAGTTTGAGAGAACAGGGAGGTTCATGGACACAGAGAGGGATTATGGCGAGGTTAAAGGGAAGGGTGAGATCACGGGGAGGTTAAAGCAACAGAAAATGAGACCACGGGGTGGTGACAGACTCAGAGAGTGAGATCAAGGGGAGGTTAAAGGGACAAAGTTTGAGAGCACGGGGTGATTCATGGACAGACAGTGACATTACGGGGAGGTTAAAGGGACACAGTGTGAATTTTTGGGGAGGTTAAAAGGACAGAGAGTGAGATCATGGGGCGGTTAAATGGACAGAGAGTGAGATCAAGGGGAGGATAAAGTGACAGAGCGTGAGATCAGGGATTGCTTTAAGGGACAGAGGGTGAGAATCACGGGGAGGTTAAAAGGAACTGAGAATGAGATCATGAGAAGGTAAAGGGACAGAGAGTGAGACCATGGGGAGGTTAAAGTGACAGAGAATGAGACCACGGGGAGGTGAAAGGGACAGAAAGTGAGATCACCTGGAGGTTACATGGACTGAGAATGAGATCTCGGGGTGGTTTAAGGTACAGAGGGTGAGATCACGAGGAAGTTAAAGGGACAAAGAGTGAGAGCACAGGAGGATAAGGGAGAGAAGTGCGATTAATGGAACGTTAAAGAGACGAGTGAATTCACGGGTAGATTAAAAGGATATGGAGTGAGATCACGGGGATCTTAAAGTGATAGAGAGTGAGATCAGGGGGTGGTTTAAGGGACAGAGAGTGAGATCACTGGGAGTTTAAAGGGACTGCGAGTGCGATCACGGGGAGGTGAAATGGACAGATGAGATCATGGGGAGGTTAAAGGGACAGAGAGTGAGATCAGGGGGGTGGTTTAAGGGACAGAGAGTGAGATCACTTGGAGGTTAAAGGGACAGAGAGTAAGAGCACATGGAGGTCAATGGACTGAGAGTGAGATCACTGGGAGGTTAAAGGGACAGAGAGTGAAATCCGGGGGTGGTTTAAGGGACAGAGAGTGAGATCACTGGGACTTTAAATGGACTGAGATTGAGATCAAGAGAAGGTAAAGGGAAAAAGACTGAGACCACGGGGAGGTTAAAGGTACAGAGAGTGAGATTACTGGGAGGTTAAAGGGACGAAGATTGAGATCACGGAGTGGTTAAAGGTAAAAAGAGTGAGAGCACTGGGAGTTTAAAGCGACAGAGAGTGAGACCATTGCGAATTTAATGTGAAAGTGATTGAGATCACTGGGAGGTTAAAGGGACTGAGAATGATATCATGAGTAGGTAAAGGCACAGAGAGTGAGACCACGGGTAGGTAAAGGGGACAGAGAGTGAGACCACGGGGAGGTTAAATGGACAGAGATGAGATCTCTGGGAGTTTAAAGGGACAGAGAGTGAAATCACGGCAAGGTTAATGGGACAGAGAGTGAGACCACGGAGAGATTAAAGGGACAGAGAGTGAGATTACGGGGTGTTTAAAGGGACCAAGAGTGAAATCACTGGGAGGTTGAATGGACAGAGATGAGATCTTGGCGACGTTAAAGGGACAGAGAGTGAGATCATGGGGAGGATAAAGGAACAGAGAGTGAGATCACGGGGAGGTTAAAGGGACTGGGTAAGATCACGGGGAGGTTAAAAGGATGGAGAATGAGACCACGGAGAGATTAATGGGACTGAGAGAGAGATAACGGGGAGGTGAAAGGAACAGGGAGTGAGATTACAGCGATTTTAAAGGGACAGAGAGTGAATTCACAGGGAGGTTAAAGGGACGGAGAATGAGACAACGAAGAGATTAAAGGGACAGAGAGTGAGACCGTTGCGAATTGAAAGGGACTGAGAGTGAGATCATGAGAAGGTAAAGGGACAGAGAGTGAGACCATGGGGATGTTAAAGGGACAGAGAGTGAGGTCACGGGGAGGTTAAATGGACAGAGAGTGAGATCACGGAGGTTAATGGACAGAGAGTGAGATAAAGGGGAGGTTACAGGGACCGAGAGTGAAATCAGGGTGTCGTTTAAGGGTCTGAGAGTGAGATCACTGGGAGGTTAAAGGGACTGAGATTGAGATCACGAGAAGGTAAAGGGACAGAGACTGATACCACGGGGAGGTGGAAGGGACAGAGAGTGAGATCTCAGTGCGGTTAAAGGTACAGAGGGTGAGATCATGGGGAAGTTAAAGGTACAACGAGTGAGAGCACCGGAGGATAAGGGACAGAAATGTGATTACGGGAACGTTAAAGGGTCAGAGAGTGAATTCATGGGAAGGTTAAAAGGACATGGAGTGAGATCACTTGGAGGTTAAAGGGACAGAGAGTGAGATCTCAGGGATGTTAAAGAGACAGTGAGTGAGATCACTGGGAGGTTAAAGGGACAGAGAGTGAAATCAGAGGGTGTTTCAGGGACAGAGAGTGAGATCACAGGGTGGTTTAAGGGAAAAAGAGTGAGAACACTGGTAGTTTAAAAGGACAGAGCGTGAGATCATAGCAATTTAAAGGGAAAGTGATTGTGATCACTGGGAGGTTAAAGAGACTGAGAGTGAGATCAGGAGAAGGTAAAGGGTCAGAGACTGAGACCACGGGGAGGCTAAATGGACAGAGATTGAGATCACCTGGAGGTTAAATGGACAGTGAATGAGATCACGGGGCGGTTAAAGGTACAGAGGGTCAGAGGGTGAGATCACGGGGAAGTTAAAGGGACAAAGAGTGAGAGCACGGGAGGATAAGGGACAGAAGTGTGATTAATGGAACGTTAAAGAGACAGAGAGAGTGAAATCACGGAAATGTTAAAAGGACATGGAGTGAGATCTCGGGGATTTTAAAGTGATAGAGAGTGAGATCAGGGGGTGGTTTAAGGGACAGAGAGTGAGATCACTGACAGGTTAAAGGGTCAGAGAGTGAGACCATTGCGAATTTAAAGGGAAAGTGATTGAGATCACTGGGAGGTTAAAGGGACAGAGAGTAAGAGCACATGGAGGTCAATGGACAGAGAGTGAGATAACTGGGAGGTTAAAGGGACTGAGCGTGATATCACGAGAAGGTAAAGGGACAGAGTGAGACCACGGGGAGGTTAAAGGGACAGAGCGTGAGATGACGGGGAGGTTAAATGGACAGAGATGAGATCTCGGGGAGGTTAAAGGGACAGAGAGTGAGATCACGGCGAGGTTAAAGGGACAGAGAGTGAGACCACGGAGAGATTAAAGGGACCGAGGTTGAGATCACGGGGAAGTTGAAGGGACAAAGTTTGAGAGCACGGGGCGGTTCATGGACAGACAGTGACATTACGGGGAGGATAAAGGGACAGAGTGTGAATTAACGGGGAGGTTAAAAGGACAGAGAGTGAGATCATGGGGAGGTTAAATGGACAGAGAGTGCGATCATGGGGAGGATAAAGGGACAGAGAGTGAGATCACGGCGAGGTCAAAGGGACAGGGTGAGATCACGGGTAGGTTAAAGCGACAGAGAAAGAGATCACGGGGAGCTTAAAGGGACAGAGAATGAGACCACGGAGAGATTAATGGGACTGAGAGAGAGATAACGGGGAGGTGAAAGGGACAGAGAGTGAAATCACAGGGAGGTTAAAGGGATGGAGAATGAGATCAAGGGGAGCTTAAAAGGACGGAGAATGAGACCACGGAGAAATTAATGGGACTGAGAGAGTGATAACAGGGAGGTGAAAGGGACAGGGAGTGAGACAACCGGGAGGTTAAATGGACAGAGAGTGAGATCACGGAGGTTAATGGACAGAGAGTGAGATTACGGGGAGGTTAAAGGGACAGAGAGTGAAATCTGGGGGTCGTTTAAGGGTCAGAGAACGAGATCACTGGGAGGTTAAAGGGACTGCGTTTGAGATCATGAGAAGTTAAACGGACAGAGACTGAGAGCACGGGGAGGTGAAAGGGACAGAGAGTGAGATCACCTGGAGGTTAAATGGACAGAGAATGAGATCTCGGGGTGGTTTAAGGTGCAGAGGATGACATCATGGGGAAGTTAAAGGGGCAAAGTGTGAGAGCACGGTAGGATAAAGGACAGAAGTGCGATTACGGGGACGTTAAAGGGACAGAGAGTGAATTCACAGGGAGCTTAAAGTGACAAATATTGAGAGCACGGGGAGGTTAATGGACAGAGACTGAGATTCTTGGGAGGTTAAATGGACAGAGAGTGAATTCAAAGGTGAGGTTAAAGGGACAAAGCTTGAGATCACGGGGTGGTTAAAGGGAAAAAGAGTGAGACCACTGGGAGTTTAAAGGGACAGAGAGTGAGACCATTGCGAATTTAAAGGGACAGAGAGTGAGATCACTGGGAGGTTAAAGGGACAGAACGTGAGATCACGGGAAGTTTAAATGGACAGAGATGAGATCTCGGGGAGGTTAAAAGGACTGAGAGTGATATCACGGCAAGGTTAATGGGACAGAGAGTGAGACCACGGAGAGATTAAAGGGACAGAGAGTGAGATTACGGGGTGTTTAAAGGGACCAAGAGTGAGATCACTGTGAGGTTAAATGGACAGTGATGAGATCTCGGGGAGGTTAAAGGGACAGAGAGTGAGATCACGGGGAAGTTGAAGGGACCAAGTTTGAGAGCACGTGGAGGTTCATGGACAGACAGTGAGATCACGGGGAGGATAAAGGAACAGACAGTGAGATCATGGGGAGGTTAAAAGGACTGGGTGAGTTCACGGGGAGGTTAAAGGGACAGAGAATGAGACCACAGGGAGATTAAAGGGACAGAGCGTGAGACCATTGCAAATTTAAAGGGAAAGTGATTGAAATCACTGGGAGGTTAAAGGGACTGAGAGTGAGACCACGGCGAGGTTAAAGGGACAGACAGTGAGATCACGGAGAGATTAAATGGACACAGAGTGAGATCACGGGGAGGTAAAAGGGATAAAGAGTGAGAGCACATGGAGGTCAATGGACAGAGAGTGAGATCACGGCGAGGTTAAAGGGACAGAGAGTGAGATCACAAGAAGGTAAAGGGACAGAGACTGAGACCATGGGGAGGTGACAGGCTCAGAGGGTGAGCTCACGGGGAGGTAAATGGAAAGAGGGTGAGATCACAGTGAGGTTAAAGGGGAAAAGAGTGAGACCACGGAGAGATTAAAGGGACAGAGAGCGAGATCATGGGGAGGTTAAAGGGACAAAGAATGAAAGCACTGGGAGGTTAATGGACAGAGAGTGAGATTACGGGAAAGTTAAAGAGACAGAGAGTGAAATCAGCGGGTGTTTTAAGGGACAGAGAGTGAGACTACTGGGAGGTTAAAGGGACTGAGATTGAGATCACGGGGAGGTGAAAGGGACAAAGAGTGAGAGCATGGGGAGGCTAAAGGGACAGAAGGTGAGATCACGGGGAAGTTGAAGGGACAAAGTTTGAGAGCACGGGGAAGTTCATGGACAGATAGTGACATTACGGGGAGGATAAAGGGACAGAGTGTGATTTAGCGGGGAGGTTTAAAGGACAGAGAGTGAGATCATGGGGAGGTTAAATGGTCAGAGCGTGCGATCACGGGGAGGACAAAGGGACAGAGAGTGAGATCACGGGGAGGTTAAAGGAACTGGGTGAGATCGCGGGTGGGTTAAAGGGACAAAGAGACCACGGAGAGATTAATGGGACTGAGAGAGAGATAACGGGGAGGTGAAAAGGACAGGGAGTGAGACCACGGGGAAGTTAATGGACAGAGAATGAGATTACAGGGAGGGTAAAGGGCCAGAGAGTGAAATCACAGGGAGGTTAAAGGGACGGAGAATGAGACAACGGAGAGATTAAAGGGACAAAGAGTGAGACCAGTGCGAGATTAAAGTGACAGAGAGTGAGACCATTGCGAATTTAAAGGGATAGAGAATGAGATCACGGAGAGCTTAAGAGGACAGAGATTGAGAATACGGGGATGTTAAAGGGACAGAGAGTAAGATCTCGGGGAGTTTAAAGGGACAGACAGTGAGATCACTGGGAGGTTAAAGAGACAGAGATTGAGATCATGGCGAGGTTAAAGGGACAGAGAGTGAGATCATGGAGAGATTAAATGGACACAGTGAGATCACGGGGAGGTAAAAGGGACAAAGAGTGAGACCAAGGGGAGGTTCAAGGGACAGAGAGTGAGATCACGGCGAGGTTAAAGGTTCAGAGAGTGAGATCATAAGAAGGTAAAGGGACAGAGACTGAGACCACGGGGAGGTGATAGGCTCAGAGAGTGAGATCACGGGGAAGTTAAAGGGGCAAAGAGTGAGACCACGGAGAGATTAAAGGGACAGAGAGCGAGATCACGGGGAGGTTAAAGGGACAAAGAATGAAAGCACTGGGAGGTTAATGGATAGGGAGTGAGATTACGGGAATGCTAAAGGGACAGAGAGTGAAATCAGGGGGTGGTTTAAGGGACAGAGAGTGAAACCACTGAGAGATTAAAGGGACAGAGAGTGAGATTACAGGGAGGTTAAAGGAACAGATAGTGAAATCAGGGTGTGGTTTAAAGCACAGAGAGTGAGATCCCGGGGAGGTTAAAGGTACAGAGGGTCAGATCGTGGGGTGGTTAAATGGACAGAGAGTGAGATCACGGCGAGTTAAAACGGACTAAACTTCAGAGCACGGGGAGGTTAATGGACAGAGAGTGAGATTACTGGGAGGTTAAACGGACAGAGAATAAGATCACGGGGAGGTTAAAGGGACAGAGAGTGAGACCACGGCGAGATTAAAGGGACAAAGTGTGAGATTACTGGGAGGTTAAAGGGACAGAGAGTGAATTCATGGTGAGATTAAAGGTACAGAGGGTGAGATCACTGGGAAGTTAAAGGGACAAAGAGTGAGAGCACGGGAGGATAAGGGAAAGAGTGTGCGATTAATGGAACATTAAAGAGACAGAGAGTGAATTCACGGAAAGGTTAAAAGGACATGGAGTGAGATCAAGGGGATCTTAAAGTGATAGAGAGTGAGATGAGGGAGTGGTTTAAGGGACAGAAAGTGAGATCACTGCGAGGTTAATGGGACTGGGATTGAGATCACGAGAAGGTAAAGGGAAAGAGACTGAGACCACGGGGAGGTTAAATGGACAGAGAGTGAATTCACGGGGAGGTTAAAGGGTCAAAGATTGAGATCACGGGGTGGTTAAAGGGAAAAAGAGTGAGACCACTGGGAGTTTAAAGGGACAGAGAGTGAGACCATTGCGAATTTAAAGGGAAATGATTGAGATCACTGGGAGGTTTAAGGGACAGAGAGTGAGACCACGGGGAGGCTAAAGGGACAGAACGTGAGATCACGGGGAGGTTAAATGGACAGAGATGAGATCTCGGGGAGGTTAAAGGGACAGAGATGAGATCTCGGGGAGGTTAAAGGGACAGAGAGTGAGATCACGGGGAGGTTAAAGGGACAGAGAGTGAAATTACGGGGTGTTTAAAGGGACAAAGAGTGAGATCACGGGGAGGTTAAAGGGACAGAGAGTGAGACCACGGAGAGATTAAATGGACAGAGGGTGAGATCACGGTGAAGTTGAAGGGACAAAGTTTGAGAGCATGGGGAGGTTCATGGACAGACGGTGATATTACGGGGAGGATAAAGGGACAGATGTGAATTAGCGGGGAGGTTAAAAGGACAGAGAGTGAGATCATGGGGTGGTTAAATGGACAGAGCATGCAATCACAGGGAGGATAAAAGGACAGAGAATGAGATCACGGGGAGGATAAAGGGACAGGGAGTGAGATCACGGGGAGGTTAAAGGGACTGGATGAGATCATGGGTAGGTTAAAGCGACAGAGAAAGAGACGACGGGGAGCTTAAAGGGACGGAGAATGAGACCACGGAGAGATTAATGGGACAGAGAGAGATAACGGGGAGTTGAAAGGGACAGTGAGTGAGACTACGGGGAGGTTAATGGACAGAGAGTGAAATCACAGGGAGGTTAAAGGGACGGAAAATGAGACAACGGAAAGAGTGAGACCACTGGGAGATTAAAGTGACAGAGAGTGAGACCATTGGGAATTTAAAGGGAAAGAGAGTGAGATCACGGAGAGGTTAAAGGGACAGAGATTGATATCACTGGGAGGTTAAAGTGAAACAGAGTAAGATCTAGGGGAGTTTAAAGGGACAGGCAGTGAGATCACCGGGAAGTTAAAGGGACAGAGAGTGAGACCACGGAGAGATGAAAGGGACAGAGGGTGAGATTACAGGGAAGTTAAAGGAACAAAGTTTGAGACCACGGGGAGGTTAAAGGACAGAGAGTGAGATTACGGCGAGGATAAAGGGACAGAGTGTGAGATCACTGGGAGGTTAAAGGGACTGAGATTGAGTTCACGAGAAGGTAAAGGGAAAGAGACTGAGACCACGGGGAGATTAAAGGGACAGAGAATGAGATTACTGGGAGGTTAAAGGGACAAAGATTGAGATCACGGGGTGGTTAAAGGGACTGAGAGTCATATCACGTGAAGGTAAAGGGACAAAGAGTGAGATCACGGGAAGGCTAAAGGGACAGAGAGTGAGATCACGGGGAGGTTAAAGGGACTGAGATTGAGATCACGGGGAGGTAAAAGGGACAAAGAGAGAGAGTTCGGGGAGGTTAAAGGGACAGAGAGTGAGATTACGGGGTGTTTAAAGGGACAAAGAGTGAGATCGCGGGGAGCTTAAAGGGACAGAGAGTGAGACCACGGAGAGATTAAAGGGACAGAGAGTGAGATCACGGGGAAGTTGAAGGGACAAATTTTCAGAGCACAGAGAGGTTCATGGACAGACGGTGATATTACGGGGAAGTTAAAGGGACAGAGTGTGAATTAGCGCGGTGGTTAAAAGGACAGAGAGTGAGATCATGGGGAGGTTAAATGGTCAGAGCGTGCGATCACGGGGAGGATAAAGGGACAGAGAGTGAGATCACGGGGAGGTTAAAGGGACAGAGAGTGAGATCACGGGGAGGTTAAAGGAACTGGGTAAGATCACGGGTAGGTTAAAGTGACAGAGAAAGAGATCACGGGGAGCTTAAAGGGACGGAGAATGAGACCACGGAGAGATTAATGGGACTGAGAGAGAGATAACGCGGAGGTGAAAGGGACAGAGAGTGAAGTCACAGCGAGGTTAGAGGGATGGAGAATGAGACAACGGAGAGATTAAAGGGACTAAGAGTGAGACCATTGGGAATTTAAAGGGAAAGAGAGTGAGATTATGGAGAGGTTAAAGGGACAGAGATTGACAACATGGGGATGTTAAAGGGACAGAGAGTAAGATCTCGGGGAGTTTAAAGGGACAGACAGAGAGAACACCGGAAGGTTAAAGGGACAGAGTGTGAGCCATGGAGAGATGAAAGGGACAGAGGGTGAGATTACAGGGAAGTTAAAGGGACAAAGTTTAAGACCATGGGGCGGTTAAAGAGACAGAGAGTGAGATCACGGTGAGGATAAAGGGACAGAGAGTGAGATCACGGGGTGGTTTAAGGGACAGAATGTGAGACCACAGAGAGATGAAAGGGACAGAGGGTGAGATTACGGGGAAGTTAAAGGGACAAAGTGTGAGAGCACGGGGTGGTTAATGGACAGAGAGTGAGATTACGGGGAGGTTAAAGGGACAGAGTGTGAAGTTGCGGGGAGGTTAAAAGATCATGGGGAGGTTAAATGGACAGAGAGTGCGATCAGGAGAGATTAAAGGGACAGAGAGTGAGATCATGGGGAGGATAAAGGGACAGAGAGTGAGATGACGGGGAGGTTAAAGGGACAGAGATTGAGATCATGGGGAGGTTAAAGCGACAGAGAATGAAATCACGGGGAGCTTAAAGGGACGGAGAATGAGACCACGGAGAGATTAATGGGACTGATAGAGAGATAACGGGGAGGTGAAAGGGACAGGGAGTGAGATCACGGGGAGGTTAATGGACAGAGAGTGAGATGACAGGGAGGTTAAAGGGATGGACAATGAGACAACAGAGAGATTAAAGGGACAGAGAGTGAGATCATTGCGAATTTATACGGAAAGTCAGATCACGGTGAGGTTAAAGTGACAGAGAGTGAGATCAGGTGTTGGTTTAAGGAACAGAGAATGAGAATCACGAGGAGGTTAAAGGGACCCAGAGTGAGATCACGGGGAGGTTAAATGGACAGAAAGTGAGATCTTGGGGAGGTTAAAGGGACAGAGAGTGAGACCACCTGGAGGTTAAATTGACAGTGAATGAGATTTTGGGGCGGTTTAAGTTACAGAGGGTGAGATCACGGGGAAGTTAAAGGGACAAAGAGTGAGAGCACAGGAGGATAAGGGACAGAAGTGTGATTAATGGAACGTTAAAGAGACAGACATTGAATTCACGGAAAGGTAAACAGATCATGAAGTGAGATCACGGGGATCTTAAAGCGACAGAGAGAGAGATCAGGGGGTGGTTTAAGGGACAGAGAATGTGAGGGACTTAGTCACGGGGGGGTTGGGGGAGGGGTGTCGGGGGAGGGGGAGGTGAGGGACTTAGTCTTGGGGGGGTCGGTGGGATGGGTTCAGCGGGAGGGGTGAGGGTGAGGGACTTAATCTCGGGGCAGTCATGGGGAGAGGGGGGGTGAGGGACTTAGTCTCCGGGGGGGGTCGTGGTGAAGGGGGGACATGTGAGGGACTTAGCCTCGGGGGGGTCGGGGGAGGGGGGGTGAGGGACTTAGTCTCGGGGGGGGTGGGTGGGGAGTGGGGGGTGAGGGACATAGTCTTGGGGGGGTTGGTGGTGGGGGGGGTGTGAGGGACTTAGTCTCGGGGGGGGGCCCGGGGGAGGGGCGGGTGAGGGCATTAGTCTTGGGAGGCGGGTTTGGGGGTCGGGGGTGTGGTGAGGGACTTAGTCTCGGGGGGGTCGGGGAGGGTGAGGGTGAGGGACATAGTCTTGGGGAGTGTCGGTGGGAGGTGGGCTCAGGGGGAGGGGTTGGTGAGTGACTTGGTCCCGAGGGGGTCGTGTGGAGGAGGTGAGGGACTTAATTTCGGGGGGGGTCAGTTGGAGGGGGCTGAGGGACTTAGTCTCAGGGGGTGTCGGTGGGAGGTAGGGGGGCGGGGGGGAGGGGGGGATGAGGGACTTAGTCTCGACGGGGGCGTCGGTGGGAGGGGGGTGTCGGGGGTAGGCGGCGGGTGAGGGACTTACTCTCGGGGCGGGGTACGGGGGAGTGGGGGGCGTGAGGGACTTAGTCTCGGGGGTTATGGGGGGAGGGGTGAGGGACTTAGTCTCGGAGGGGTAGGGGGTTGAGGGAATTAGTCTTGGGGGGAGTCGGGGGGGTAGGGGGATCAGGCGGGGGGGGTGAGGGACTTAGTCTCGGGGGGGACGGGGGGTTTGGGGACTTAGTCTCAGGGTGGGGTACGGGGGGAGAGGGGTGGTGAGGGACTTAGTCTCGGGGGAGATTGGGGGAGGGTGGGGGTGAGGCACATAGTCTCGGGGGTGGTCGGGGGGGTGGTGAGGGACATTACTCGGGGGGGATGTTGGTGGGAGGGGGGTAGGGGGGGAGGAGTTGGTGAGTGACTTAGTCTCGGGGGGGTCGGGAGGAGAGGGGTGAGGGACTTAGTCTCGACGGGGGGTCAGGTGGAGGGGTGTTTGTGACTTAGTCTCGGGGGAGTCGGGGGGGAGGGTGGTCAGGGGGAGGGGGTGTGTGAGGGGACATTGTCTCGGGGGGGGTTGGGGGGAGGTGGGTGAGGGTCTTAGTTTCGGGGGGGTCGGGCGGTTAGGGACTGAGTCTCGGGGGCCGTCGGGGTGCAGAGGGGTGTGAGGGATTTAGTCTCGGGGCGGTAGGGGGTCATGGGGGTGAGGCACTTAGTCTCCGGGGGGAGAGGGGGGTGAGGGACTTAGTCTCGGGGGAGTCGTGGGAGGGGGGATGAGGGACTTAGTCTTGGGGCGGGTGGGGGAAGGTGGGGGGGAGAGAGAGACTTAGTCGTGTGGGGGGGTGTGAGGGACTTAGTCTCGGGGGGGAGTGGGGGGAGGGGATTGAGGGACTTAGTCTTGGGGGTGGGGTGACGGAGGGTGAGAGACCTGGTCTCGGGGAGGGTGGGGG